>QVOA01022221.1:0-148232 GCA_014825685.1 Pseudomyrmex cubaensis
ATCTGTATTTCTAGAATAATTTATTAAATTAAAATTTCTTTTTTCATGAAAGATTAAACGCGATTAGACAAAACAGAACCGTTCGTTGTAAACAAAAAATAACTACGAATGAAACTTTCTTAAATAAATCACTATAAAGAAGTAATCAATCCCGTTTTATCACAAATCGAGAGTAAAGTTTACATATGAATTTTTTGTGCGAAACATACGAGAATACGCTATCACAGAAATATAAGGAAATTAATGACTCTTCCGCGAAAATTCATTTTACGAACAAATCATGGAAGACGATCTGATAAAATAATCAAAGCTTCACAATAGCTTCGTATAATATTTTTTGACATATATTGAAAAATGTCTTATAAAAGTACCAACCGAAAACGACTACTGCTACTCGAAAAATTCACTTCAGGAACAATACACGTCCGTTTCTCTAAGGTAGACGTATGGTTCGGAATTGCTTCCGGTAGAAATTGACGGAAGCTGTGAGTCACGTTGCTGTGGGATTTTCTTAAAAGTATATGTATACTACGTCACCCACGGGCCATTGAGGGAGAGAACCTTTCCTTCCCATTACATCTATTCCCTTTTTTATCCTTTAACCAACCTTAGAACTGCCCTTCCTGCTCGTTCTTACCTTCGAAGCCATGAGAAAGCTCCCTTGCAAGACCAGACTAGTCGACGAGAAAATCCACCTCGATATCATCGACGTCTTCTACTTTTCTCGACGATTTACGATTTCTTTGTCTCGAAAAAATACGCTAGTTTTCGATAAAGTGATTGCAGCGCAATAATTGCAAATTATTTTAACAGAGTTTTTTATATACATAAAGTTTTGTAAATATTATTGCGTTTACATATGTGATTAGGCTGTCACTAAAAATTGCACCAAAAAAAAGTTTTAATTTAAAAATACTAACTTTATAAATTCGTACGTAAGAACTGTACAAATATGTAATGAAATATTTATGTGTGTAAGATACGGGAGCATTTTCTCTGGAATTTTGCTCCGCAATTGCCGGTGACGTTATTTCTGGTCAAATCGATACCCTCGTCCGGCCGGTTTCGCGAGCGGAGCGGATGAACAGACGCTCGTGGTCTGAATGGAAGACCTCGACGACGTCGCCTGGGGCGAGTGCTCCGGAAAATAAAAGCGGCTAAAGAAGCACGAAGGAAACCCGGACAACGCCTCCGGGCGGTGCTTGCGCGGCTTTTTATAGCGACGGATAACGCAAACTTAAGCATCGCTGGGTCGCGCGATAAAATATTCAGGTAACGTCCTACCTATCGCACCTATTTTCGCCCCGACACCGTTCCTTCAGAGCGCGCCCCACTTCTTCCGGTGAATCTGTTCGATTCGACCGCGCATCTTCGCCGTCAGCTCGAGCTCCCGGCAGCAAGATAATTGGACGACTAAGTGACAATCTGACAGGTGACAACCGCGACACGGTTGTAACCGGTCGACATGCGGGAGATTCCTATGAGAGACGACGCGAAGATGACTAGTACGTGCACACGCGCGCGCGGAGAAAATTAATCCTCTCGATTTAGACGGACCATCTGAATTCTCATACAGCGGCGTGTATTTTACTATTTATACCGGTGGTTTCGAAAACAATGCGAATAATTGTGAGATTATAGTGTACTTATAGATGATGCCATTTTAGTATGTCAGTAGATGGAACAAAAATATAAAGTATTTTCGCTAGCAGTATTGATTCTTAGATAATAGTTTTATTATTGCCATTTTTTATTACGTTAAATTTTACTCGAAACGAATTATCAATAGAGCATATTTTTATTAAGAAATTAATACGTCCTAAAATTAATATGTCCCGTTGCAGATGCGCATGTCATCGCGATGATCGTAGAATAGTAATGCGGAATATCGTGTTCCCATTTTGCGCTCTTATTGCCGTTAATAGTAGACATAAATAAACAGTTATCTAGACACGTTGCACAACGCGCTATTGCCGCTATAAGGTGCTTTTTATTCGAACGAGTCATTAACGGCAAGGATCGTAATTATCAATAGCAAAAGCCCGTTCATCTGCGAAATTACTCGTTGAGATCGTTCTGATATCTAATTGTGGCATTTATATTACAGTGATATGTAATTAAATTAATTATTGATAACTGAGAATATCACCAATTGCCAATACGAACATTGCAATTTTGCTGTACTGCTCAAAGTAGTTTCTGTCTACGAAAGGCATAAATTTTAAATTCCGACATATTTAGACTTTGTCCTCTTTGATTTTTTACAAGGTTCATCATCATTGTTACATCACGATTATTCTTTTTGCGGTCGAATAAAGCACTTTTTAAAATTGTGATAGTGTAGAAGCATTTTATTCTTTTCTTACATCGCGAGTGCTGATATAAGTGATAAGTGTAAATTAATTTGACACGTTCTGATATATTCTGATTACTGGAGCGCGGTGCCAATAATCTGCACCATTGAGGAAAGTGCGGCGGATAATCGAATGACGTCAGTTTGCTATCTTATCACGCTTTCGATTTCTCACATACCAATATGCAGACATTTGATACGAATTTGTTATTAGCGAAAGTAACGATCTTTCTCGCTCACATACTTTTTTTAAACAAAATATAGGTATCCATAGGTATAATTCACAATGCATAAATAAATCTTATGTGTGTGTGCATGTATATGAACAATTATAGTGGCTCAAACACGTTCATAAGGTTAATTTCAACATATTCATAGAAAAATGTTCAAAACATGTTTAAAGAAACCCGAAAGATAATTGCTCCAGTAATAACGAAAATAGTTTCTGAATAGAAAACTTCGGAAAACTCAAATATAAATCGGCGTATAAATTGCACACATAAATTCTCACGTAAATGAAAGCGACTAAATTTTCAAACTAAAACTCGTATCGGTGTCTCCTTCAGAGTTGTTTCTTGATAGGGAATCGCGATTCGGATGCGCGCGTATGCAGCAGCAATCTTGACGGTGTGTCTGTATCGCGATGCAAAAATTATCGCGCGGAACCTGCAATGTCACGCTGGCATGCGGTTCTCGGTGCGCGTTCGAGAAATGCGAGGTTCGCGCCGTTTGTAACCAGCACGATCGAGACAATGACGACGGGGCTCCGCTTTATACGAGCGGACTTGTAACCTGGTGTGCGATACACATGCGCCGTACATATAACATGCACGAAAAACAGCGGTAACGCGTGATGCATATGGCAAGCAAGACGCGGTCTCGTATTTGCACGCGATTCTCCCTCTTACACGTGCGTGGATGCGTGAATGCGTGAAACTGCGCGGCGCGACGCATGTGTGTGTGCACAATCCACCTCTCATGCAAATACCACAGATACATGTATGTGTGGTTTATAACCACCGGCGCGATCTGTACAACCACGTTGGGACACTTCGCGTACCTCCGTACACGGAGTTTCAATCAGATGTACAGATCGCATACGATTTCTCGCGTCTGCTTAGTGAATCCTAAGGGAACAACAAGCCAAGAAGATCGGTGTGAAATTATTAATGGAATTACAATCGCGCGTCCCTATAGAGACGAAGAATTTTCGCAAATTACACAAACGTGAATTTACGTGATTTTATCACCGCGTGTAATTTTCTGACACGTGGTGCTTGCGCGCGCGCATATTCTCATTATCTTCGTCACGATTACGTGGAAATCGCCAATCACGATCTCTTATTAATACGATTGCTATTACCGTCGTACTATTGGATTAACGTGACATGTGCTTGTACGCGGGACGAATATGCGCGCTGACGACAACATCAAACGTCACTGGAAGTTTTTTCGAAGATACGGTCAAATTATTCATTTATATCGAAGCTTCATAATTAGCGCGATAAATAGTCCGGAGGCGGAGTGACGCAATAATGATACTGCAAGTATAGATAATTAAACAATTGATTTTCCTTTTATTAGAGAAAGAAAGAGAAAAGCCGATGATACTTATATCTACAGTAACTATTTTCTTCTAGGAAAAAAATGTTACGCATTTCCTAAACGTGACTCTAAAATTAATCAGTAAATAAGCACAGCAAAGAGAGAGAAAGAAAGATAAGATTTCTCAATCCTCATTGATTCTGTCGGGTGTTGTATGATTGACGTTATTTTTAGATTTTGCTTGCATAAGACATGCATGTGTGTGTGTGTGTGTATGTGTGCATGTGTGTTAGTTGTGTGTCGTTCCAGTTAAGATCACGCGGTTCAAGAAAGAACAAACAGACATCGAATATTCCGTAAAAAAGTACATATCAGTATATATTGAATGCAATAATTACAGGCGCCATACATTACTAGGCAAAACAAGTCGTCGTTCTTTTTTTTTTTTTTTTGATTCCGACAAAAACATAAGAAGAACATAAGCGGCGAATATTTTGGTATTTACTCATATCGCGGCGCCCCTATTGAGCTGACGCTCATAATCTTACATGACGAAACGATCGCGATAAATCACGATCGCAGTATCGGCGACAAAGTTTAATATCCTTCTGGCGTCCCCACCCGGCGCCCGACTAATCACGAAATTATATCTGACAGCTCGAATGAGTTAATCCGGCCATCGAGATACTCCGCCGCTTCTCAGAAAAACAGATCAACAAGAAACGTTGCGCGGTGGCAAGCCGCCGATTTGCGTCATACATACATGATGTGCGAGCGATCTTCCCCTCGCGAGTGAGAGAGAAAAAAAAGTGAGAATGAAGAGGGGACAGAACACGCGAGAGAGTGACGACTTTGAGATCGCGCGACCCTGGACGTATCGCGCAACACGTGCCCGTACACATGTCGAACAACGAAATTCGGAGCAAAGTGACACGCTCGTTTCCCCTGACGTAGCGTGTAATTACTTCTTTTGTATACAACAACGCGCGTTTAGCGTCATCGGAAAGACGAGATACGCTATTTTAAATTATCCACTTATTTATTTGTCGCGCGCGATACAACCGCGTTCACACTTTTACGTAAAAATAAATGATATGCTGATTTAACGCTTTAGCAAAGTCGTGTTTTGTCACGGGATATACAAATGTAAACAAGGCGAAATTTAGAAACAGATAACGACAAATGTGTACAAAAACGATGACAAACACGAGAGGAGAATAAACGCCGCGACGTCATTTATTTATTCAGTTTGAAGATTATCGCGTTTTTTTAAAAGATTTCTTCATGCCGGAACACAATATCACTGATCTGATGCTACATTTACAAACATATAATTCTGCAACAAGTGTGTTTATATTACGTCATAAAACTTTTATTCATTAAGTTTCTCTCCATTTGTGAATTAGTAAAATTCTCAAATATGTGTAAGATTTATATATTTTAGAAACATTTTATACATATAATCGTTTTCTCTCTCTTTCTCTCTCTCTTTTAGAAAATAAAACTTTATTGATACTTTCATTCAAAAAATCTAAAACAATGAACATCCGTTATCTCTAGAGGCGCCGTTATACTTTAATGTAATCCAGATATGAAAAAAAACTTTATCACAATCAGAATGTTTTCCGTTTATTACTTATATATCGAAAAGGGCGTCAGCAAGAAGACACCAAAGCTATAACTCTAGATAAGATTACGCTTGTTTATGTGTCATATATCGTTATAGGTAGTAACTACATGGCAAAGATATTCTACTAGGGATAGTAGAAAAAAAAAATCGCAATTCTTCCGTTCACGCAGTTATTAAATGTGTAACTCTCTCTAGATATAGGATAATGTTAAGTTCACGTCCTGAGATACGCAGACGATACCCATACCATGTATTGCTTTGAGATAAGACGTTTTTTTCAGTGATTAGAAATTATATATCTCAAATATCTTATAATTACATTTTTCTTTCAATCGTCTAAAAGATACAAATCGTAAAATAAAAATGTGGATTTATTTCGGAAACGTTAATCTTTTTTTACAAAAAAAATATATTTGCGTTTCTGAAATATTAATGCATACGAAAATCGTAAACTAAAAAAACTTTTACTAATTATAATACGAATGCAACATACACACTGAATAAATATTTTGTTTCGGATGTCAAAATATTTTTATAAGGAGCAAAAAAGTCGTAAATTACAGTCTGCAACTTGCAAATTAGCACTCGATCGAGCATCGTCTGAACGAACTTAAGTAACACTACGCACGCGCGCGCCTGGAGTTCGCTTTACTCGAGACTTCTCTCGTCGTTAATTTTTCTTCTTCTTTTCTCGCCGCCAGCCGCGACTAATTAAACCGCAGGAGCTAATCGCGGAGGTTGAAGAAGCACAGAATTGCGCCGCCATCCCATCATTTGGTTCTGCTCTCTCTCTTTCTTTCTCTTACAGTTTCTCGCGTCTAACTCCGTTGTTTCGCAACGCGACAACGCATCTGCGTGACGAACGCCTCGTTTGCGAGTTTCGCTGACCGCGATGTGCCGGACATCGCGGAGCCGTCGCAATAATCTAAGGCCGCGTGCACATCGACCGACGATAAACGATAATGATGCATTTATTGGGACGGTTCGCTTATTAGAATGGCGACAGTGTCTTCATTTCTTCGATAAAAGTTTCGAAATTCGGCGTCCAATTATAGTAGATCGAAATTGTTACACATATCCGCCAGTGTTATATAAAGCATTTAAGATCTTTTAAAAAATGTAAATTTTTTCAAGAATTTATCCTCGTTTGCGCGAGAGATATGGTTGATGGAATTGAAATCTTTTGCTGCTTACAAATCACAGCTTGGCAATTCGAGTTTCCGACGCGTTTCGCATTTACATAATCAAATGGTTCTTTGAAACGGGCACTTTGCGCGCACTGGATCTTTGTATATATCCAATCAAAAGGTTAGAGTGTCCTATTGGAATTATTCAAGTACGTAAGCATACAATTTCTCAGGATCTCGTACATATCTCCGTATTCCATTTTGTCAAGCGCATGAAAGTAAAACTCAGACGTACGTAATTCTCGAGTATCTCGGTTTTCTATGAGCAAATCAAGTGTGTACATTGCCTTACATGACGTTTGTTTCGTTTGACGTGCATTCAGAGTTCTTCGCTCAGGGAATAAAAGCATTTATACTTTTTCCATTCACCGGTACGCGCACGCCGCCGTTCAGATTGTATACGCTGCGTTTCAGGTCGTTTGGAGCAACTAAAAAATATCCTAATATTCTGTGTAAAAAGGCGAAAGATACAACATTAAAAACTTGTTGCGCACTTTTATGCTCGAGCATTTTTCTAAGTAGAGGAAGGCTATATTTCTTTCGATGATTGCACAACACAAACATACCTAATCCTTATCTATTGCATGTTCCGCGAATATTTCACAGCTGCAGACACGCCTCGCCGTCCGATACGGCCTTTGCAAATTGAAATTTTTTTCCGAAAGAACGTAAAAGCGATATTTCACCTATGCTACCGAGATTGCAATGAAAGGTAGCAAGAGAAAGAAAGAGAGAGAGAAAGAGAGAAAGCGAGAGGAAACGAGCGCGGACAATCCGAGCGAGATACGCGAGATTCAACAAGTGCACTCCGCGGGTGAGTCACCGGGAAAAACAAAAGAAATGGAATAAAATATTGAATGCGTGGACATCTGTGACCGCTCGAATCGGATCGGGGATAAAATTGTAGCAGTGCATGATTCAGCGACCGTGTAACTGAAAAATCAAGAATCCACCGTCGTAAACAATCAAAAAGTAAATAAAGATACATTTCGAGAAAGCGTATTGATACTGACACACTTTATCGTGGCGTTCCGTGAAAAAATTGCTTCGTGGTACTCCAGTTTAACGGAGACGCGCGCGAAGCGACATCAAGACGCCACCGTCTATCCGACGCGACGCGTCAGATCGAAAAAGTTCGTGATTAGCGCGACAACAAAGATATGAGTCAGTCCAAAAAGTTGTTTGAAGGCTGCGCTTATCAAATTTTTTCTTCGCTGAAAACGCATCTCCGAAAACATGTTTTTCTAGAAATGTTTTCTAAGATTCCACATAGTGTAGAAATAATATTGCTTGTGTAACCGTCGTCAAAAGTCGCTAAGAAAAGAGAATGTAATCAAATGGTGTGCCATTTGATATCGGACGTCGACAGCTATAAAGTTGTGGATCATCATCGCAGGCGATCGAACAGCGAATTGAGTTTTATCAGCGCAAACAGATAAAACTAGATTTCTCAGTGGGATTGTACAAATTCAACACACTTTTGAAACACGACTGCAAGTGAAGAACCGTTAGGATACGGTCTTGATTACGATGCAACATGACGATGCGGTTCTGGTCGCTGCGATAGCGTCGCGCACACGCGAGCGACAACGAAAATATACAGGATGTTCCACACAACTACACCACTTTCACTTCCGCGCTTCTATTCTAAAAGTTAAGAGAATGACAGAGAAAGAGAGAGAGAGAGCTGCTGTCAGACAAAAGAAGCCTTGATACAGAGTTCAATCAACACCAGGCAAGGTCGAAGGCAATTTCAGACTCGATATCACAAAAATACATGACTACTGAAAATTCGTCAAATTTTGTCAAATTATGTACAATTGGATAACAATTATTCATAGAGACAAATATAAAGATATGTCATTTTATTAAAACGGCAATTGCAAACAGAGTTCACAAAGTTGTAATTTATCATCATTTCTTTATCTATGTGTATATATACTTTCTATTTTTTAATTGCAAGTTAATGCGTTCCTACATCTAATTAAAGTATATGTATAAACAGATTATCATTTTCTGGCCGCTGCAAGAAGCAGTAGTTTCAGAAATTTTCGAGGACGAAGACCGACAGGTGCACGCAATAATACGCGACTTACGAGAAAGAGAAAGAAAAAGAAAGAGAAAATTTGTTCCACCTGCGTGTCCTGCTTCAAGGTTCTTGTGACAAGAACGTGCCACGCTTTAGCTTCGCGATTTCGTCCGGCATTATGCGCCAACGATATAAACGGTAGCAATATGTATAATGCTCGTCTTTCCCGCCGCTTACGTAACAACGAACGACTCGAGGAAGCTTGTCTTATCGCGGCGCACGTTAGAAGTCTAGACACAATGTCGGCCGCGAACTCTTACGATTTCTTACGAGTTCGTACAAACATTCCGTGGTCAATAAAAAATCGCGATAAGTCGCAAAAGTTTTCCTCGCGACCTTGGCATGTGTAATAAATTTCACTAAAAACAATCCAAACGATACGTTGTTTGGAAATTTGTGTCAAAACGAATGTAGAAACAACTGTGACCCAAACAAAATCGATGATCGGAATATGTATTAACACGAGAAACTTTGACGCGAAAAATGTGTACAAATGACTTCGGAGCTTCAATCTCGTTTCTGTCTCAAAAACTTCAGAGTTTTTAATTCGAAGAAACGAGTTTCTTTATTTAGAAGAATGGAGAAAATATAAGCGCTACTTATTTCAATTAATTATCCATGCAGTCGAAGTAATAAAGAGTGACGTAAAAGCGATATTTCTCGCGCGTGACATTAGCCACCTAATATTAAACGAATATTGTTCCAGAAATGAGAATATGTCATAAATTTATCTTTACACAGAGATTCAATTGAAATTTCTATTAGCATGCCATTTCTTAGTACGAATTTCTTGAAAATCTCTATGCAAATTTTCTGTTAAAACGCAAATTAACTCAAGAAAGAGATTAAGAACTCAAGAAACTTTCGTGATCATCGTGTTAATATCAATTAAAGAATTACAAGAATTATTGCTCGTCGTTCGAAACGATTATTCGCTTTTTTTTTTTACGCGGACTTTTGCATGACGACTTTTTCGCGTTATTATAATGTAATACGCGATTTGGTTTTACGTACAGAACTTCTAGAAATATATTGTTCTTCACGCGTATATACAAAGCAACCATATGCGTGGTCATATAATCAACGGGATTATTGTTATGTCTCTCGAACAGTAATCTCTTTTGTCTTTAAGTGAGAAGATCGAGTGATAATCGATCTCTATTTACATACATTACGTTAACGTGCCAAAATAATGTTTCCATTTTTTCTACAAATTTCAAATATCGTTTTCGAATATCACTCCAATACGTCATAATTTCTACGTAATGCTTGTCTCCATATAAGTGGATAAAAATTGCAAGATACGAATAAAATGCGTGACAACAACGATAAACTTCTTATTTCAACGATATATAGCGGATATGTGCCATGTGGATAGCCACGTGCGCAAAAATGGCTCTTGCCGCGGTATCGGAAATGCCGTGACACCGACGGCGACATTTCGATGAATCGGCAACGGTCGATAAATCCAGCCGACAACGACGACACCGAGGACGACGACGATGGCGACTTTTCCGCCAGCTTTGACCTCTTGCACGCGCGTGCGATCTCGCCTTTGCGATCGGATTTCTGCTGCGCCTCGCTTCGCTCGTTTCATAATATTACGCCGGGTCGTTACATGCCACGCGCGCACGCCACATGAAACATTTGATGAAACAACAATTCGTTTCGCAAACGTTATCGTTCGTTCACTTGTCTCAAAAATAGAAATCCGAAAATACATACAAGAAAATGTAAAAATTTTTACATACAAGGAAATGTAAAAATAAATCTACACACGTATGTCGCGCGAGACCGACTATTCAATATCATATAAAGAGTAAATTAAAACAATGCCAAGATGATTGTTTAGGCTTAAAAGACACACACGTACGTTTCAATCCTTTTTTCCCGTTTGAGAATTTAGAAAGGCGTACTTCGTTATTGCGCCCGATAATAAAACGTCCTTCTTGCTCTGTATATCTATATATATAACTCTTACCGGTATTCTATAGTGAACTGCATTGCTTACTGAGGCGTTCACATTGAACGGAATCCCTCGTCGAGCCGACGAGGCTGTTCGCCTGTTCTATTAAGTGCTCCGCGGAACGCGCTTCTCTTCCGCGCGGTCGACTGCTTACCGATGGGAGCGTTAATGAAATCCTCGCGGCACGGTGACCTTAAGTGAAACGTCCCCCCGTGCGCTCGCCGTTACGCCTTTGACCCCCATATATAAACAGAACGCTCGCGCGATACCTCCCGAAGAGAGGAAAACAAGAAAAAAAAAAAAAAAACCGAAAACCGAGACCAAAAGAAATTTCCGTCGGCTTTTCGACGCGTACTTTCTAATTCTCAAACATTAGAAATTGTTCGATTCCCTTCTTTGAAAAGAAAACAAACAGTGCATGTCTGTCACAAAATATGCGAAATGCTCGTTATTACACACATCGAATTTTACTGTCAATTCGTTATCTCAACTTTCCTGATGACAAAAGTGAAGTTTGGACGTAAGGCGATCCGGCGACCTCTCCGTCGCGACGTTCCTCAGCACTTTCGCGCGTGCTACTAAACTGACGATGCGTTTACACGATGATGATATAGGCAAGTTTGCCGCAAGAAGAAACAAAAATCGGAATCTAACCGAAAGGGAGAACAAAATGAAAATAAATGACAAATTGATCTTGCGAGTGTGTTACAAACTTTGATTATATATGTACGTACATACATGTAATACTCGGATTTCATGTGCTGTACATACTACGCTGAAATGGCATAATCTGGCAGCAATTGCCAACCTATATTTTATAAAACCTGTGACCCGTGAGTTTCGAATAACGTGAAACATACATATTCGTGTTGTACAATAATGCGGAATTTAACGCGAGCAAATTTTCAATTCTTGCAATGTCTTCTTCTTTTTCTTTCTTTTTTCCTCAATAATACACGAAAGAGGCAATCATGCGGCATACTGTTACACAGGAAACCGAATCGAATGATACCTAGAAATATGTGGAAAAGAATAGTTATAGGAAAAGCCTAAAGTTAGTATTGAAGGCTAAGTTTCCCAGAAGGACAGAAGTTTCCCCCCTCCCAATTGTTTATACCTGCTCACCTAGTTCGTGTTTCTACTGGCTATCTCCGGTTTTTATATAAAATGAATCTATATGCAACAAGGTCTCTGAACAATTAAATAACGATAGTTTTTTCTCAATAACATACTTAGTTGTGTACAGTGTGTTATTGTGTCTATCATGTGTGTGCGTGCAGTAAAACAAATGAATTTGCAAACTGGAAAAACGATAATGTTATTGTTAGCTGAATTTTATATTCCGGTAGTCTCTTCTTCCATTGTATTCAATTAACGAAAGTAACTTGTTGCACAAACGCATGATATTGTGCAGTCGATCGCTCACGACTTGTAGGTGTGCGTGAGAACAACAACACGACCGTTGCGTTTCAGACACGATCGATGAATGTTTGTAATGCGTGTCGAGAAACTCTTTCATGCTCCGCGCGGCGAAATCGTTAATTATACGTCCGCTCGATTGTCCTTGAATGACGAATTGCCATCACCGTTAATTGCAACGGAGGTCAAACGAAAAATCGCAGACGATGTCGACGGATAACATGCCTCCAAATAACTTCGTGACGCGAGTGCTGTTAGACGCTGACGAAACGAAACTGACATACTCGCATAGATAGGTACATGATAGTGTCACGCTATAATTTTATCAGCTACACAGACAGTCACGAAGAATTCAATTCCACAGTATATTCCTATTTTATAATGTACATTTATTTTCACGTGAAGAAACTCTTGTCTATATATAAAAAGAACGTCACAAGATTTTTTCTAAACATCTAAACATATGTGCTACTAAACTTACTACTTTATGATCTTGTGTTTTGAGTATTTTTTAACGAGAAACAAGAAAAATCATTATCCGAGGCTTTATCTATCTGACTATATCTGTAAATAACGATATGTCGAGAATTTTATTGTGAAAGAGTTCTGCATATATTGAGATAACAATTGTTCTCTGCAGCAAAATCGTTTGAAGATATGAGGTATAGAAAAAAGAGAGAGAAAAAAAAATTAAAACAAGAAGAGACTCCGTTTGCTCTAGTAAGCCAACGATCTTGGATAGATAAGACAGATTATCTTGAGATTCCCACGTCTGCAAGGTTTTTATTTTTTTTTACAACGTTTTGTTTGGGTGCTGCTGCCAAAAACTGGATCTCCCAAAACTTTGCTTTCGCCGTCAATTGATTGTTTAGCGATTGCAGAGAAGAAATTTTCTATGACGAGTAAATTAAACAATCAACTACAGTCACTAATCTTGATACCTGAGTGAAGTTTAATGAGAAGAAAAGAGATGAAGGCGATTTGCGAACAGTTAACGTTACAAATGCGCGCTGCAGAAACAAGTAAATTACGTGCGTTTTTGTAAAATATATATAATGATATGAATTTTGTTTGGCGGTATAGAATCATTCAAGTTTCCCCGACTTCTCCTCTTGTTTGCTGATAAACAGAAAAGAAAAGAAGTACACATCGAGATCGTTTCGAGCGTAATTTCACGGCGAATTTTCCATTTCGCGCACGATGCGGATGACGACAAGGCCACGGTTAAAACCCTCATTATCGTCTCCCAATGTGACGTATAACGCGACCGATTCTCCCTCTTTCACCAGTATGTTGTACGTGCATACGTAAAAGAACGCATATCTGCGTCCCTGAGGAGAACCTCGTGTCTCGTGTCTGCTTCCCCGTGCTCCTCTTTTCTCCAGCTCCGTCCGTCTCCGTCTTGCTCTTTTACAACTGCTCGCGAGTTTTCTTATATTCGTTTCGTCCCCGCTCATGCTTCGGACTCCGCGCCCATCTTACCAGAGAATCGCGCGCCGATCTCCCTTCCCACCACCGTCGTCAAACGTCCCTTGTGCTTGCGCGTTCGATACACGGAATCTCGCCTCATGGTTCTCGGAAGGCAGTAGACTGTCGCCAGCCACGCCAGACGGCGCACCGCTCGCACGCTCTCTCTCCCTCATTGCGTACTCGCCCACTGGCGCACGGATTATACACGAAGCGCCTCGCTCCGCTATCCTCTCCTCGCTCTGTCACTCTCGCTTCCCTTTCCTCTGTCCTTCCTACCCTCGTCCCTTGCCTCACCACGCCGCTCGCACTCCATACATCGTCTCGCAGCGCGGCTGCGGAGCTAGCCAGCTACACGGGACCCGCCAGTTACGCAACAATAACAACGCCGTGAGGAGGTGTAGCGGCGTGCGGCACCGCAACGCGACATCGTGGATTGTGTATGATGCGCCGACCGCTTCGCGTTCTAGGGAATCACTTGTTGACAACGACGTGTGTGAGAGAAATCCGCGTGGTGAATAAGCGGAGGTAAAACTTCAAGAAAAAAGAAACGAACAATCATTGAAAAAAAACAAGAAAAATCACGATTTGAACTCGGGTGAAATTTAGGATCGAGTGTTTGCGATCCAAAATCGAGAGAATAAGTGAGAAAGTTGGAAGAGGTGCGTGTGCGTGGGTTTTGCGGGAATCGAGCGCGATTGAGAGTAATTCGAAAAGTGAGAAGTGTGAAAAGGTGCGTGAAACAGGTGTGATAGTGAAAATTTGACGAACGTCACAGGACACGAGCGAAAAGAGAGAAGGAACGAGTGCAATTTCGATTGATCGTGATCAGAAACGAGAAAGCGTGACTTCCACGAGGGAAACCTGTGGAATTAACATGCAGTGTTAGTTGATTTAATAACAGTCAAAGAAAATTTTTGAAAACACAGAGTGACCGAAGAAATTGACAACTCGCAAGTGTTGCATTCAGTAAAAAGCGTACCGGAAACACCAATCAACGTAGAAAATTAACAGATTGTATCTATACCCGTCTCATCTACCAACTCGATGAATGAAACAGTAGCGAGAAGTTACACGCGCGGCGAGTACAAGCGGCCACAAGAGTAGTAAGGAGCGCCAATCGATCGTAGATCATCATAGACCAATCAACATCAAGACTCCGGTGCCGCCTTTTCCTAATAAATCAAGAAAGAAGAGAGAAGCTGCGATTGTCGATGTTCTTTGGCAAGCACGAGACGTGAATCAACGAATCAGCGTAGTACGCTCGTACTTAATACAAAACTCGCTCGTAAACATATATATATATACACACACACATACAATCTGCAGTAACGAGGTCGCGGCACATCGTGTCGTGCGATAGATCGGAGAAGCCCGCTACCGATCTCTCTTGGGACGCTCGAGAGAATCGCCTCTCTCCCTCCCCTCCCTTCCGAAGCGCACAACGACGCGTTTAGGCGCCAATGACGTCACCGGACGAGTGAGATCGCGGTCGGGGGAATTCGCGGTCGGAGTTTCTCGTGCGGTGTGCGTTTACGCGCCGACCCGACACGTCGTCGTCGTAGCCGCCGCGATCGCCCGGCGATGGTAGTAGCGGCGATGATGGTAGTGGTGACCGTGCGGTAGTATCGCTGTGTTGTGTGCTGTGTTGCTGCTCGTGTATCGTCGTAGCCGTCGTCGTGTCGCCGCTACACAGTGGGGATAAGGAGACCCCGTGGAATCGCGCGCTGGCCGATTACACTTCTCTGCGTATGTCGCTCGGCAATGACTAACTGCGCGCGGCCGTATGCATTAGCAAGAGAGATATCGCCGTCAACGGTGCCGTTTTGGAGCTGTTGTCATTGCCGCCGTCGCTTTACTACGTCAGCACCGGTCAGACGGGATTTGCATAGCAAACAGATTGACGCGCTCGTAATAAGTGGATAACGAGAGAAGACAAGTCGCCGCGCGCTCTCCTGGTGCGTGTATCGATATACAGTGCCGACCGCCTGCACGGTCTCTCGTTCTGTGCGTGCATTATCTCTCTCTGTGTACGTGTATATATATATGTGTGTAAGCGTGTGGATAAGTGCGTGAATATCGCTTTGCGAGAGAGAAAGAGAGGGAAAGACAAGATAGAGGATACGGAGCTTAAAATAGAAGAGATGACTTCGGCTTAAGTACGCGGCGGGAGGACAAGCGAGTAAAGCGAATCGGCAATTCTTCCCCGCGTTATGTTTCTGTGATACGTTTGAATTCTAAGTTCTTCGCGGGTGTGAGAGAAGAAATCATATATATTTTCATCATCACCATCGCAAAAAATTGTTCGTGGAACAGATTCTTACTTCCAAAACTGAAGCATAACGAGGATACATTACGAATACACGCGCGTGTATCTCGCAGTGGAGTGCGCATTCTGTGATAAATCTGCATAGTGGATACTATAGTGGCGGAGAGAGAGAGAGAGAGTGTTTGTGTGTCTTTTCCGCGACTGTTCTTTCTTTTTTTTTTTTTTGTTTTTTTCCTGCGGCTGTATCTGTCGGAAAAGGAGAAGGGTTCGTCGATCCTCGAAGGCAGGCAGTGATCGCGGCGGCGAGCAGGCGAGAGACGAGCGCTCGTCGGAGAGGAGGCGTCGTCTCGCTCTCTGTCCCACGCGATGGATCGTGACTCGCGTTCGTATTCCTGCGGAGGCTGCGAGAGGACCGCTGCCGAGGGCCGAGCTATGCCGATGGAGTAACAAGTGAGCGGCGAAGCGGCGTTGCCATGACGACAGGTGAACCATGAGTCTCCCCGCGGTTCCCCGCTTTACCCTCTCACTACCGACCTACCCCCTTCCCGCTTGCCTCTACACTCCGCGCGCGGCGTGTTTGTCCCTCTTTTCCTCTCTCTGACCCCGTATACTCGCGAGATATGATGCGACAACAGTGCTTCTGTCTCTCTCTCTCTCTCTCTCTTTCTCTCTCTCTTTCCTCCTCTTCTCTCCCTCTCTCATCCTCCCGCTCGTTCTCTGGCTCCTTCTATCTCTCTCGTTCATTCGCGCATTGTGACCGCGCGCTCTCCGATCCGCGTCCTCCTCCCGGTTTACCACTCCGGACTCCTTTCTTTCTCCCTCTCAACGGACGCCACTTCGTTCTCCTTTTTCGGTCGTTCCCTTCCTCTTCCCTGCGATCTCATCGCCTCGATACCAACATGTTTTCGTGATACTCGGAAAGTCGAGTGCAGTCGCAGGCGAAAGAAAGACGGTGAGATTGGAGATTCTTCTTCCCGACCAGTTCGGCATATTGTGAACGGCGTTACGATCGCGTTGTAAAAATTTACGAGAGATACCGTGATCGTTACGTCGAAGTTCACCGTGTCGGCTTTAGCTATCCTTTCTCTATCCTCTTCTCTTATCACAAATCAGACCACGTGTGGGCACATCGCAAACGCGATAGTAATTTCAACCTTCCAATATACGCGCATTATACGATATAAGACGCCTTTACTCGAGAAACGTTTTTGCCAGACTACTCGGAGGTATCCAATATTCGGAGTGAGAGAGACGAAGATAATCGACGGCAATCATTTGGCATTATCACCGCTGACTAACGTTTTCATCCTTGAAAGTCCAATGCAGTCTTGGCTAATCTCTTGACAAACCCGCAGTCGTGTTTTATTTTTAACTCGCTGAACAATATTTACGAGAAACAACTTTGTTTACAAAAAATGCAAGTTCTGTAAAAAAATAGATCTTTTATCGCAAATAGATTTAAAAAATAGGAAATAATGTGTGTATTATAAATGAAGTTTATATTTTTTTCAATTACTTTGATAAAGTCGATCAAATATTACTGAATGAAAATTTCATCATCATCATCCGTTAGATCGTATAAAGAATCGGCACGCAAATTAAATACCCTACGATTAAACATTTTGCCGTTATAATTAACTGCGGATTCCTCTGATATCGCACTGGTCAAACGAGTACATGTGAACTTTAAAAAATAAACAAGTTGCAGAACGAGTATATCAAAACGCATTCGAAAACAGTCACGCGACGCAGAAGATAGGATCGGATGGCGAAAAAGTAATTTTTGGAATGCACACGCAGGAGCAAATAAATGAGCCGTTTCTTTCTGTCTGTTCACTCTGAGTAATCCTCCTTTGTAGGGATTTCCTCCAAATCTCTTAACATATTAGTGCTTTGAGTGCCATTTAAACGTACAGTTCAAACACCTTTATGACGTTTAAAACTTAAAAATAAAATAAAATCAATGTGTTTTTTATCACGCAGTTTGTAAAACCTTCGATTATTATAAACAAAGAAGAAGTTTATAGTATTAAAAAACTAATCAAACAAGTTCTTTTCCAAAGAATGCTGTTTAATTCATTTTAATTGTAATTAATTTATTTTCAAAAACTGTCAAGATAATATTTTTATCGATAAAGCAACACGCCGTAAAATCTAGTATGTAAATAAGCGGATATCCAAAGAAAGTTATCGATACTTTCTAGCAGCGAGGTGCGTTGATGGCCGGTTTTGTTGGTATGATCACTCGTATTCTCGCACGCACGTCCGCGTCGAACGACGATGCCGGTTTAGCATGCTTAGCGCGTAGGCCACGCGATATTCCAAGTACGCTGGGCTATTTTCACGCTACGCCAAGAAGATACACGGAGAAGAACGAGTGAGCGAGTATAACGCGCGGGCAGCGGTGACACGGTGACGGACGAAGCGACCGCCAAGCCGTATAAAGCCGGAATCGGCCAGGCCGCGAGTGGGATCGTCGGAATTTCTCTCGATTTGTCGCCTATTCGTGGAAGGGATTCTCGACCGGAGTCGTAAGCTCGATTCACAGAGTGCAATGCTCGCAAATATTTTCTAGAAGAATGGCACTTTGCGCGAAATTTACTCGAGTTGACGGCTCGTTCGGAACTTGAGTGTACTAAACCTTGAAGAATGCTCTTGATTAACTCTCTTGCGTCGTTCTTTAAATTGCAGCAATTATTGACGAGTTATTTAAACTCCACTCAAATAATGCGGTTCGCAATATATCAAGATAATAAAACTACAAGCTCGACAGATTTGTGAAAAAGATACGTAATTTTTGTGTCTTAATTCAGTGAATAGACTGTGCATATACGCAGTTATAAAATGAAAGAAAATAATATGTGACTCGAGGACAAGTATAGCAGAGCTCTCCCAATAACGCTTGTTGTTAGCGTTTCTTTGAACCAAGTATAAACACGCGCGATGAACTTGACGGCTGTTTTGTGTGTAAACAATAGCACGCGCAGATGATCGTGGAAGTCCGTGAACAAGTTAAAGAAACGAAGAATGAAGGAGATTTATATTCCGTAAACATCTCTGTTACGCTTCGAAGCGTTCGTCGTGTATCACGCTATAACAAGTGTTAATTTTCTAAATTGCTATCAATTTTCTATTGACCAGAGGAAACACGTGATAGGATTTACAATTTGCGTATAAAAAAGTGCAGTATTTCTTCTATATTTTCTTTTGTAAAATGTTTTTAAATAATAATTAAGAAATATATTCGTATAAAGTTTGCGATAATGTGTATGAAAGTAATTTACATAAGTTTAATTACCAAGAATATCGTATTTTTTACACAACGATCGTAATAGTTTATGTTTGTTTTTGCGAAAACATCCTTTGTAGAGTGAGCGCGCGAATGGGAGAAATTCTCTTGTTAACCGGAATTTATATTTTTATGCGCGAATATGGAGACATCAGACGATCGTTCGTCAGCCGGCAGGAATCCTCGCTGATTGCTCGCGTGGAATTCTCCCTCCCACCTATTGCTCGCTACAGACGATCTGTCAAAGGAATTCGATCTCTCGCGCTATATCGAGCGCGTGCGCGTTATGCGGAAGAGATGACATAAGCATCAACGATTGACACCTTTCGCGGAATTACTTTTTCGCAATCGCGTCTCGATCTGTTTGCTTAGCTTTTTGCTATGCAATATTACGTGAATCGGAGAAAACTGCGATGCGATTAACGCGCGTACGAAGTAAAAAGATGTTACGTAAAATAACGCAAAGTGTTTAATTCTCAAATATTTGCGCTGAGCTTGGTTGCACTCAGAGAGGTTTTTTTTTAATATTAGATTCGCGCGTGTATATATAAAAACCGTACTTTTGCTATTTTTGGTTTACAAGCGGGCGAATATTTCATTAACACTCGCTTTCTTAAACGTTTGGTTCTCCTCGCGATGTATAACAAATTTTGGTATTAGTTTAATGATGTTAGAATTTTCCGAAATAAAAGTTACACGAGGTGTATGTGTCAAATGGAAAAACCGTGTCCCAGCGCGGGTTAAAATATCCTGCAAAAGGCAGAGGCGCGAAATACAATGGAATTTACTTTACTCGCTATCTAAATTTACTTTAACTGCCCGTGCAACCCCGTCGTAAATCCGGCGAACTTCATTACGCTTTGCCCGGCGATACTATAAACCTGTTACGGTCTTGTAATAAGCTTAAAAGGATTGTACGACATTCATCGTTCTTGCCAGATGTATCTTCTTTGAGTTCTTCATCCCGACAATGTGATCTTTCGAACTTGATATTTCTCTCTTTTTTTTATCGCATATAATATAGTATGCTTAATAAAACTAAAAGTATACAAACAAAAAAACTAGTTCATAAATCACATTTTTGCTGTAAAATGCTGTAACAAATGCTGTAATTTTATGTCATATAAGTATTCTGATACTTGAACGTGCAGCGAATCGGCAACTGACTTTGTCGGAGATACAGTTATAATATAACGTATCGTCATTCATCGATTGTGACGCGATTGCTACTGCGATTGATTCCATCAAAGCTTATCGTATTGTTCACGCTCAACAAGCATCGATAACTGTTTCTCGTTCGATTTGCTCGTTTTCGCGGAAAAAAAGGCCGTGATAAACGCGAAACGCAACTACACACACTTGTGAAAAGAATTGCGGAAGTGTCGTTATTTGCTCGACAAATATTCCCCTTAATTTCCAAGCGTGTTCGCAACATATTGAACGTTCTTCTCAGTATTACATGATTGATTAACAATCGTCGATGAATTTGCGATTCATAGAACTGTGTCGCGGTGTATAATTTGCGTTGAACTACGGGGAATTCGTTGTTGGATTTGTACTTTGCGTCATAAGCGCAACACACCAAGATAGTATCGCTGATAACGCCACGCTTGTCAATGATAGAATCTAATTAAACGAATCCAAAGATAAATATGGAGTTACATTGTTTACACGCCTGATACAGCAATATTCCGAATGACTCAATCGTAGTCGATATTGATTAATCTGGAAAACCACGAACGCGCACATATATTTTATGCCATTCCTCAATATTGAATTATCGGATTCTTATCGACTCTGAAGTTGGAATAAAAATCGAGGTAGTGTGCGCAGTTTAAATGATGTAATGTGACAGACAGATTAAAATCTTGCTCGGGCCGATTTACTTTCACTCGGCCGAGAAACGTACGGAGTCTCATATAGAAGTTTAAGTAAATATACGTGTCGCATATTTATATATATAAACTAAAGACACGTTTCGCATAATATCGGGCATTTAATATATGAAGAAATATAAACTGAGGCAAAAGAGAAAAAATCGAAAAGCGATGCGTACAAAGAGAGAAGAAAAAACAGTGGCATCATTAGGTACAATCTTGGAGGGAGAGGGAGGGAGGGAATGTTGTGTATATGTGTGAGAGTGAGGTGAGTGAGTCTCCTTTCTTCGGAAAGCACCGGGAGGGGATTCCGTGGATACACGGCCGTGAACGTCCTAGGGCACGTAGACGCACGACGGGGTGCGTGACCCAATCACCCGTTCACCGGCGGCGAGAGCGACGTAGATTCGTGTCGAGTCTCGGCCGGCGCGCGGTGGGGGACTGTTCGTGTTGGGCGGAATCCCCGAGCGGCGCGGGTCGCACGAGCGATCGGAGCCGACAGAGAAAGAGAACGAAGCACGCGGCTGTGTGCGTCAGTTGTGGCCGCGCGAAGGCCGACGGCAGAGGAAAGAGGTTGGGTTCCGTCAGACGCAAGCAGGCTGACTGGTGTGCACGAGGGCGAAGAGGCGGGAGGACGAAGAAGGGAAACGCCGCTTCTTCGTCAGACGCGCGCGGCTTCGGGTCGCGCGTGACTCACTTGTGCGTCGCGGGAATCTCCCACTTCCTCGCCGGTGGCAGCACCGTACGACATCGCTCTCGTAGCCGCTGTCGCGCGTGTGTGTACGACGAAGTACAGTCTGTGCGGACAGACGGGACGAAGGGAACGACGGCCGGCGTACGGTCGAAGAGTTCATCCGGTGCAGCGACGCGCGCTCCGCTTGGCTGCCGCCGCTGCAGACCCGCTACGCGATGCACCAGTGTTTCCCAACCTCGCTTCCGTGACGACACACTTCTGTGATGTAATCAAATTTTCCAAGAATAACAACACGATGAAAGAATGATTGTTAATGAAATCAAGTTGGAAACAATATATAGCTAATGACAATTTTGATTATTAGAATTTTAAAATTTATCAATTAGGATGCTGATTACATCATTGTGTAATAATGCAAACGCACAAAGAATATTTTTAGCAATTTTTTTACATACAATTTCAACAAGGGAATAAATTGAATCACTTTACGCAAGAAATGTTGCGCCACGCGGCATTGATTCGATTTACTGCAAAATATTACAACGAGCGAGCGCTAATTAACTGGGCGCGTTCGTGTATCTCGCGATATATGAACAATAAATGTGACAGTAAATATGCCGTCTGCGTATATTAAAATACTATTAGCGAGCAATTAAAATTACCGATGTTATACAGGCAAATACGATATTGTCTACATTACGGAAAATTATATATTGCCATTATTGATTTTCTCATCAGTTAAATCAAACTCCATCCATCCAGTGACGAAGAGAATTGTACGCAAACTTAAACAAAATTATATTGAACGATCGGATAATTGATTCCGATAAATTACCGGAAAATTCTGATCGGATTTTTTTTTTTGCGTTATTAAACGACTTGGAACTTGTCGCGTTAAAAATAAACATTTAAATAAAAGTTGAAACATCGCTATGTAAGATTATCTCGCTTCGGTAACGGAGATGTTCGAGAAATCGACGATCTCACCGGCGAAAGTCGCAGAAACGCTGAGCCGGTTTCCGCAATCGCATTCAATAATGTTTCGACGCCACTGATTCACATATAGATATATATGACGGAATGCCGAGCATTCGCTGACTTCAATATACAGGTGCGGAGAGCGATCGACGTCGTTTGTTGTATAATAACACGCTAAGAATGGCATAACACCATTCAAACCTGATTTCCCGTTTATCAATTGAGTCAGATAAGAACGAGCTGCGGTCTCTTCTTGTGTTTCGCGCCGCAATTAATTGAGATTACAAAAGTCGCATTGTACTTTCCCATTTAATTACGCCCTATGTATTTACGATTGATTGATTGATAGAGTTACGCGCAAAAAATTTATTTTATTTCTTTACAATTTTAAATCTCGAAAAAGAGAGCACACAAGACAGAATAAATTAGGAGAAAGAAATAATAATAAAAGTGGTATGAAATATAAAACTTCGTGCTCTCTCGTTATCACGATTTTAATTTAACTTGAAATCTCTTACCGCTCTCTATTAAAATGAATTTTAAAAAGTCCAATTATTTTTACATGCTGACAGAAACAATAATATTCCAAAAATAGTAAACACAACAAGTAACAAATTGGCGACTTAATTTTTTTATCACAAAATTATATTGCACAGATATTAAGACAAAAGAGATGAAACGACAATTTTAAAAAATCTCAAATGATAAAATTGATGTTACTGAGGCTTAAACATAAGTGTGAAAATTGAGACGTGACAAGATTATGTCGCGGTTAGTTGAACGAGCGTTTAACGCGTCTGACGCGTCCGGCATAAAACGATTAACGAATTGTTAGGACTATATAGCGCACGGGCGGCGCGGCATGATATACGTTGTACAACGTACGACGGCAGACTGAACCAACTATTCATAGGTTGCAATTGGTCGTTTGTATAAATTTACGCTTCGTCTCTTCGGTCTCTCACTCAAGCTTTTAAACCTGAATGTACAACATATCTGCATAACTTGTTCTGTTATTAAAATATTAAAATATTGGTAACGAAAGTTATAGAATATTAACTTCTCTTCAATTAACGCTTACATAGATAGATAAGAAATATCTTAAGACTGCGTATGTATAGAACTGCAATTTGATGATTCACAAGAGAGATACAATAATCAAGCATAAACCGTGTATAAATTTGCCTTGCTCGTTTTTGGCTAAATATGGCGAGATACACAGAGCGGGTGTTATCTTCGTGCGCGTACGCCTGGTAGTGATGCATTGTCCAGGGAGGAGACCGAGGTCAGGGAGCGAGAGCTATCGAGATAGAGGGCAAACAATAATAACACCAATATATCAATAAAATAGCCCAGGGATTCGACCAGCTCTCTCGTAGCTTGGGCTCTCTCCACGCGTCGGGGTTTTTATTCGGACCGGCGAAAACGGGCAATGTGGGCGAAATCGCTAAACTCATCGGCCGAAAATAAAACTTTACGTCCCGAGAATCCACAAGTAACTTTTACGTGCACAACAGCACGCAAGAATTTTACCGTATTTTTCACCGCAATCAATCCGGAGTGAGGTGGCAGGTTTATTTTACGCTGATCTTTGTTTCGAAGAATTTTATTTTTGAAATTTTATCGACACGTGTATGTATGATTTCGCGCACTTGCAGCTATTGCATTTTCGAAACAAGAATAAGGCGCAAATTTGCCACGAAAAAAAAAAAACAGTATACAGAGGCGAAAATGATTCTCCTTGTAAAACGGCGCGGCGTTGCGATTTCCCTCGAGTTATTTCGCACAGTGGACGTAAATTGAAAGTAACTCTAGATGAAAAATATCAAATGTCGAATAAGCGCGGGATAAGGTCACGTCAAGGTTTATTTATTTTTCTTTAACGTCAAAATAAAATTGAAATCCGACGAGTCTATCAACTGAAATACAAAAAAAACCGCATATATATATATATAAAAGTTTTAAATAAAGTTCTATTTTTTATGTGAGGTTTTTTCTGTATTTATTAAAGTAAAATAAAGTAAGATAAAATTACACACAAGAAAATTTTTTTGTGTATAAAAAAATGGTCTTTAACCAGGTATTTTTCTATCTTTCGTTTCTATGTTTGATTTCTCATGAAGTTAAATACGTCGATGCAGTTATTCAAGCGCGTTATTCGGAGAAATATCTGCGGCGTATTTCATACGGCCAAGTGTAGCCCACCGAAATCTGCATCTGCGTTTGCTCGAAATGCAAACAAAACGTATCATGACCCATTTTCATCGGACTCCGCGTGCGAGTGCATATATACGAGCTTACCGTATTTATTGCGTGGCCATACACGTTTTGTGAAGTATATTTGCTACAAGGCGATTCTCTCGTGAACATGGCGCGCATAATGCACGAATAACTTCGATAACAAGCTGCAATTTCAGACAAATATTTGAGAAGCCGTTAATTGAATAAACCGAAACTCGAGTGGTACACCACCGTCGATGTGATAATTCCTTCCCTATATGTCAGTTCGTTGTCAGCCTTGATTTACCGCCGTGCGTAACGATATAGAATTGAAATCAGAGAAAACTATTCTCTGCAATGCTAATAAGTATTTATTATTTAGTAATTACACTTAATAAAAATAGAATCTTTATAAAAATGCAAATTGTTTCAAGCTATATTCCTTGGCATTTAATCGATCAGAACTTCTAAAATAATTTCGAGCAGAATAATATTAGTCGACTGAGCGTCCTTATATTTTATAGCTTTATGCATACACTTTTGAAAAAACTTCTTTAACTTTCAATCGTCAAGTTGCAAATTATAATGCAGTTGCGCGAGGAATATGAGTCACAATCTACTTTGGACATTCTCACATGTTCTCACTGAACACAGCGATATACCCACAGACACACCTATTGTACCTGTCTAAAGTCACACTAGTGATATATCGTGCCACGTATTGTTACAACAAGGCATCTTATGTAAATTTGCGATCGCGCGCAAAAGCCACGCGAGTTGATGTCGATGACTCAGTTTCCTCGCGCATGAACTTCTGGGTCGGCTGTAACTCATAAAACATCCTGCGATAATACGGCGTAGATACCACGCCGCAGTATAGCATGTATGTATATAGAGGCATAGAGAACTGCGAGCGAACAAGAATGAACTAGACGGCAAAGAGCTCGCGCGCCATTGTCGTTTCATTCATTCCCGCCGGATTCGCCGCCGCTGTGTCGCTGGCCGGAGGAGAGAGAAACCTAATGAA
The DNA here is from genome assembly GCA_014825685.1 of Pseudomyrmex cubaensis. Taxonomy (NCBI): domain Eukaryota; kingdom Metazoa; phylum Arthropoda; class Insecta; order Hymenoptera; family Formicidae; genus Pseudomyrmex; species Pseudomyrmex cubaensis. Next base: position 26,011 of record QVOA01022221.1, read on the forward strand.
ACTCGCATATCTCGCGTGTGTTTGCGTCACGCGTATCCTCCCACGACGTGTCGGCTATAAAAGGAGCTTTTTCATCCGCGATCGGCCCATTGTATTCGCATGCGCGCCGTAACTTTTATAGCTGCAATTAGCGCGATCGCGATTAGACGAGCGATTTCTTCCTTTTTCTCTACAAAATCGCATAAATTGTATCACGCCGTGCGTCTCTAAAATCGAGAGCTTCGCGAAACGGTAGTTTCCCGACGCTCCTCTTCAGAGAAAACTGCTGCCAAATGAACCGTCGACGTAAGTCTGGTCGTTTGGACTCTCTGCGAAGAATGTCTCCGTCGGCGAATCAGGTTGGCTTATGTTCTGCCAACTCTTCTCTCTTTCTTTTTGTCTTTCTCTGCTTCGTTCACTCTCTTTCTCTTTATTTCTCTCTCCCCTGTGTTTGCGGATATAAATAGCGCGATCCAAAATTATCAGGGCACTTCGACGAACGGTACCACGAAAGTGGTGTCCAAGAAAAGGCCAGCGATTTCTGCTAGCTATAAAAATATACGTAGGAACGACGTGGACGCTCAGTCGATACCTACTCTTTGCGATACGATAGTGGTGACAAGCCACAGATAACATAAAAATTGCGATTTCCAACTAATTTCAATAGTAATTATTCAGTTATGCAAAATAAGTTAAACTCATTTTTTTACAAAAATTCAGTTTAAGTATAAGAACGAATTAAGATACCTTAGAGCATGATAAATCTTTACGATCTTATTATAGAATTGAACGAAGTATATTAAATTCTTTGTAAAACTTTTTATTTGCTACAAAGTTAAATGAGTTGGAATTATATTTATTGGATAAATATTAAATTATATATATTAATCTTTGGAAATAACATTTAATGAAAAAAATTTACAAATGGAATTTGAGTAAAACTGTCTCGATAATTCCGCATGATTATGTAACTTACATCTCACGAAACGGATGGAGATTTATCTCAAAAGATCTTCATGCAATTGCGGCGCATGCCGATAACATCAGATTAATCAAGACCGCATCAAGTTCGACTTGTAACGGAGGCGTCAAATGTGATCGACATTCTAACGATCTGATAATTACGCAATCGACACATGTAGAAAACATTATAAAAGAGAGACAAGAATATACGAAGAATAGTGCAACATTGTAAATAAATTGTCGTCGGTCGACTACAACAATAGTCGATCAAACACGATAGTCAAACGGAAAACATCGTTCAGTTTATAAATGAAAATATAATCACAGAGAGAGTTTTGTTTATGCGTAAACAAATTTGAACTTTTGAACTCATCCTTCTTCCACTTTTGTAATGTCATATTGTCGCATAATTTTGTAGAAGCGACCTGTCGCGCCTTGAATATTAAACACACTGATTTTAATTGCGTTTAAACCGATCTCCGCAATCTCTCAAAAATACTTCTTTAACGATATTAATGCATATTTATTTGAATATTTAATCAGTATATTAAAATTACATTTTTCGGCCCGCCATTTGTACAAAGTCCCGTTAATTTTTATAATCTAAATATGTAAAATTTGTTTTCAATTTTACCGTTGAGAATATCGTAGAACAATGTGTTGCTTAAAACGAACTCCTTTAAAATTGGCATACCGTAAGATGCGTGTAAATAATTTTTTTAATTAAATTCTTTTTCCGAGTTCTTATGTCGTCGCCGCTATTTTCCCCGTACGTGGGTATCACCCGTTTTAACCATGGCTCGACTATTCTTTGCTGCGGAGAAATATCTATTGACAGATTATTATTAGCGGTTATATTCACGGTCGTGTATTTTCCCGCTCGCGAAAGTACCGCAGAATAATTTCAGAGTTACTTTCCTTGTGTGTAAAACATATGATCGCTAAAAAAGTGAACACGTGCGTTTCTGGCGTCCATATGCAATTTCAATATAAATTTGATACTTGTATCTCTCAACCTTGTACGATCAAGTTAATTAATTATGTGAAAATAGATGTGTGTGTGCACTGTCAGTCCACTGATCGAGGGATCGGTGAAAATAGAATGCAGCAGGCATTGCTGTAAATATATCTAATGTACTGTTATTTTTACCATGTCAAATGCTGCTAATCTACACTGGATTTACAAGAAATTAAAAATTTTAATGCAATAACGATATAACAATGTTGTTCGATGATTTGACCGTGAATTAATGCAATTGGTAACAAATCAATTCTTTTCTGTGCGTCATGCAATCATTGAACTAATCGATGAAACGTGATACAACGCATTTAAACGAGAATTAGTATTTTCTTCTTACACCTGTATATGTGATGCCAAGAATACATCTATGTATTTATATAAACGTCATGAGGCAAATGACATCTAGAATTTTTTAATCACCATCGTCTGTAGGTACATACTATGAACAGTTCAATCACGCTCGGCCTCGAGCGCTTTTCTTATGTACAATCGCCATGTGCAAAGTATTCCCGAACAAATATCGTCACTTTAAATTAGACGCGTCATTAGCGGTCTTACGTAAAGTCGCTTCTCACGTAATAAAAAAAATCGCCTCTGTAAGCCCGTTACGTCGGGATTTTTTTACACATTTGCTTTCCCTCGTCAACAGTCACATCCATACTGATAATCGGCGATTAATATTGAATTAATTGGCGTCCGCTTCGTGGAATCGCCTCGGCGATTCGCGCGGAGTAAGGAGAATCCTTCGTGAATCACCTTTCCCTCTGTCGTCGTTGTCGTCGTCGTTCGTACGACGTCCGTTTCTCGCGTCTGAGTCACCTGAGAGACCACCACCCGGGGACCATGTCGCGCGTGATTTCGCATTCTCTTCCTCGCTCCGCTTCTTTTTTCCCGACAGTCGGCAGTGATTAAACGTACCTGGTGCCGCGCTGTTCACAGAGACCCACTCCGTGGCGATGACAGACCCACAGCTGACCAACAATAACAACAACAACAATAACAACAATAACGATGGCGAACCAAAATATCTGCACAAAAAATTTAAAAAGATGGCGACGACCGAGGTCACATCGAAGGTCGTCGAGCCCAAGAAGGAGGCCACGGCGAACAACGTCGTCCCTATCGAGACACCCAAGAGAAAGGACGCTGAGAAGGAGATTAAGGAGCCTTCAAAAGAGCCTGGCAGCAAGCTCGAGACTTCCCCGGAACCCGTGGGAGCTGAGCCTACCGTCGAGTCCCGGAAGGCCGCTAATATTTGTCCATACTGCAAGCTGGTGTGCGCCAAGCCGAGCGTACTTCAAAAGCACATCAGAGCACATACAAACGAGCGACCTTATCCGTGTTTACCATGCGGTTTTGCCTTCAAAACTAAGTCGAACTTGTACAAGCACCGTAGATCACGCTCTCACGCACATAAGATGGAGAAAGGCGACAAGGTAATCTATATATTATCAATTATTACATTAATTATTAAAAATAAAAAAGAAAGAAACACAAATATTAATATATATATATATTATCTTAATTTTATAAAAGATAATGTTATTTAATATTTAATAGCAATGCAAAAGAAGAGTTTGATTTTCAAGTCTTAAAGTTTGCAAGTTTTTATATTTATAATTTTGGATTGTGATATGTAGAGTGTAAAAGAAAAATAAATAATATATGTCATATAATAATTCTACATCATTGTTTTGACTTCGACGTTTAATTAACACACAACAACGCTTTTTTGCAGGTATCGGAAGATTCCGACATAAGCCTATCGGACAGTGCCAGCAATGGCACTGGTACACCACCGCCGCCTCCTGCGTCGACACCCACGACGACGATAACGACGATATCCACTGCTGCATTGAAGACCGTGAAGACTGGCAAGATCTACAAACCGAAGTTTCAAGCTCGAACGGCTCTGCAGTGTTTGAATGACACCGAATCGTCTTCTTTATCTCCCAGTTCTTCCAGTAGTTCTTCTTCCTCCTCTTCTTCTTCCTCCGCTACTACGTCTGCTTCCAATTCAGTTAAACCAAACGCGGAACAGCTGCAGGAACACATCGACAAGATCATCACGGACAATCAGGCGATCGTCGAGGCTGTGGATCCGCGTCTACACAAACTGATGCAGCGCCAGCAGAGTCTGGTAGAGACAAAGCAATCGATCGAGCATCAACCATTGAACTTGTCTTCTGTAGAGCAGAGCTGCTCTCCGAGCAGCAGGAAACGTTGCTACAGCGACAGTTGCGCCCAGGAAGCAAAAGAGGATACGCAAACTTCTGAAGGTTCAATCATCAAAGATCTTCTCCTGAAGACTCGCGGTGTTGTCACGAACGGGTCGGAGACTGTGGAGAACTTTCTTTGTCCGACTTGTAATATCCCTTATACTAGCATCGACAACCTAGAGACACATCGTAGATACTATTGTAAGGGCCTCGGCAGTCCCCGAAAAGGAACTGACTATCAGACTGAGTTGGAAAAACGTGATTCTGACTTTGACTCGAGGTCTTCCGACTATTACAGCACCTTGCAGCCATTGCCCTCGCCGGGTCCTCTACTAGGCAATACTAGACTAGTCGACGCGTACGCGCCGGTTCTCAAAAAACCAAGAACAGATCTCGTTCCCACCAGCTTGAGATCGCTGGAAGAGCTCAGCAAGTATCCACGTCCAAATTCGCTACAGATGTTCGGTGGCGAGGTAAGGATACTTGACAATACAGGTGAGACGAAAACGATGAGAATCGAGCCGCGGCAAAACAATTCGCCTACCAACGAGCATCTGAGCAACGGCAAATGCATAACTACGGAAACGTCGGTCGTGGTGAGGTCTGGACTGCACTCGGGTGGTACAATGGTGCATAAACCGTCGACACCAGCGTCGGCCAGTACACCTAGCTCTTCCATATCCTTACCCAATACGCCTAAGTTGTTAGCACCCATCATACCGAACATATCAACTCCGAATATAACGCCTAACTATAACCTATTGGAACCTCCTATCCTCAACTCGCTGTCGAGCACTGCCTACAAACCGTTGACATCACTGCAACAGACGGGAGTCGCGAGTATTGTCCACTGCGGTAAAGTAATACCTTTTGTACCTGGTATGCCCGGACCGCATACGCTGACCGGTACAACCATAGACATATCTCCGAGTATAACAGCCGGCGAAGCCAATTACAAGAGTATAATAACGGATGTACCGAGTCTGCACATGGTACCTCAGCCGCTAGATCTGGCTAGTCCGGTGAAGGTGCAACCCAGTACGGTGTCCGGCATGCCGGGTCCGTTGTCTGGACATGCTTTCTCCATGCTGGACCAGCCTTTGGACCTGGCCAGTCCAGCGAAGGAGACGGCAAAAATCAATTTCAAAACTCCGAACAGCGACAGTCTGAGGAGTGGCTTGACCAGTCCTAAAGTTCTTAGTGTCAAGGTCGAGACATCGACAGATAAGTATCGTGCGAGGATACCGTCGACGCCTACTGGTGGAGAGATCGGCAAGGCAGAGCTTGATTGTCATATCAAGAATAATGTGAAATACAAGAGTCTAGAAAGCTCGCGCGAAAGAAGAGAATTTACATATGACAAGAGCCCAAAGTTGGATAGAACGTTTAGTTATCCAAACGGCATGGATCCGACGACTTCTTCTTACAGCAAATTGAGATACTCACCAAAAAACATTTCAGAAAGCAGGAAGAGGCCGTCTAATTGGGGTGTCAGCGAGATAGACGCCGGCAGGGCAGCGCCAGTAGACACGCATGTTGCAATCTCTAAATACGATCTATCTCCTCACGAAAACGGTCGATTGAAGAGTAGCATCGCTTTGGACGAACGTGGATGGACGAAGAACGCGGACGGATATTCATTTAACGGGGCCAAGGTAAAGACCGATAACGCGCCGTCAGTGATACTAGTAAATCTAGATTCTTCCAAAACAGAAGTGCCAACAAAAACTTCCGTAGAATTAGTTGTTAAGGACAAACAGCCTGAGGCCAAATCGCCGAAAAATAGCGGCGATGTCACTAAGGAAGCGACTAACGCTAAAAAGTTCTTAAGGCCCACATCGTTGCCACTGAAGCCCGGTACGTTTACAGCAAAAATGCATCACGGGATCACACCTACGGCAAACACGCTTCCTCTCATCAGTCCCGAAACTCCGCGACCTAAGAAGTCGTATGGTCAGTTGTATCTGAATGGGCACGCCTACACATATCTGGGACTTAAGTGTTCCACCAGACTGTTCTATTGCACTTTAAATCGACCGCAGCCGATGTATGTTACGCAGCAACACGGTTTGTCGATGTACTCCAATTGGAAAGTATGTAAGGAAACACCGCCAGACGTGGACATGGCGCACTATGACTCGCGACACAGGCCTCTCGGTTACACTACTGCATGGAAAAAGCAAGAAGATATTTTAACACATTCTTCGCAAAGACCAACCACTCCTGTCAGTCCGGATAGCGGATTAGAAAATGATATGCAAGAAAAAGCTAAGAGAGTGAAGATATGTGACGGAGGCTTCGAGAGTAATGAAGATTACACCTATGTGCGCGGAAGAGGTGAGGAAAGACATACATATTATTTTTTTTTTTAATAATCAACTATTTTCATTAAATAATTAATATGTAAAAACTGACTTCACAGAATTAAATCTGTATTGTGGCTTCTATTGGCTTGTCTCTTTCTTTAAATCTCACTGTGTTTTTTAGATATAATAAATATTTTTAAGATAGTGTTGCAAACATAAATCTTTAATTACATCATATTTTACGTAAGGTCGGGGACGATATGTATGCCAAGAATGTGGAATTCGTTGTAAAAAACCATCTATGCTGAAGAAACATATCAGAACTCATACAGACGTTAGACCGTACACATGCAAACATTGTGCATTTAGGTAAGTTTTAGAAAATATACGATACAAACTCTGTTAGCTTGTCTTCAATTGTCTTCAATTTATCACAGTTTAAATTATTCATGCGACAGTTTCAAAACGAAGGGCAACCTTACGAAGCACATGAAGTCCAAGGCACACTATAAGAAATGCGTGGAATTGGGCGTGGTACCGGTTCCTACAACGGTTTGCGATGAAAATATTGACAAGGAAGCTATTGCACGACTGGCTGCGACTGGAGGGGGTAATGTCGAGGAATCTTCGGAAGAAGAAGAAGAGAGTGAAGGTGATGAAAGTGAAGAATCTGGCAATGAAGAACAAGAAGCGGCGCAAAGCTTGCTAAGTCTTTCGCAACGTAACACGACCAACACATTACCGGGTCTGCTGCCGTCTGGTAGACCCACGACGTATCCGTATGCGTCGTCGACTTTATCGACTACTACCATGGCGAGCGTCGTGTCTACTGTGACAAATACGTCGGTTGTGAGCAGTCAAAACGTCACTGCGCAAGGGACGGCTCCTATCCAAAATGAGATACCACATCGTTATTACTTTCCGTCGACTCGAAATTCGACAGAAGAACCGAGGATCAGCGTGATCCAGTCGTCAAAGAAGGACGATGCTGACTTCGAAGTCGAAGAAGTCACCGATACTTCGTCTGAATCACGTCATCAGTTATCTCAACCTATAGATCTCACGTTGAAACAGACAGCACAATTGCTACCTTCGCCGATTCCGCAAAGAGCTAGACCTGCAGATATTCTAACTCCTGTTTCGGAACCGGTCCTCTTGCAGACGATAGTTCAGACGATGGAACGATTGCCTATACAAGGTAGAGAATGGAAGCCGAACGCGGAAGGTCACATGTTGCAAGCGTATCTTACGGAGAGACACGTAATGGACAGCAAAATCAAACAGCAGTATCGTGTAGGAAGTACTAAGATAGACAACAAGCAGGTACAAGAAAGAGAGATTTATTCGCGGCATCACGATCTTGGCAGATCTAGGCACGTAGATTGCAACGGCGTCCCGACAGTGACGTATACCGATCCTAGTAAGATGCAGCATACTATTATAGAATCTAGGATTAAACATATGACAAAGCATACTAGTGACGACATCAAAATGGAGATCAGGGAGAAGATTTATCAAAACAACATGGCGATAGAAAGACGAGCGTTCGACTATGAAAATATTCATAAAGATAAAGAGCAGTCCAATCACCTGGTTTCTAATCGTGAAAATTTTGAGCACAATTTAACTAACGATCCTGCTGGCATAAGACCGAATATCGAATACAATCTGCCTGTAACTAAGAACAACAGTTCCATAGAGAGATTGGTTTATTTTGGTGACGCATCTCACCGCAATACACCGGTGATCGAGCGACATTCACCAAAATCCTTGAATATGGACGTTAATCGACCGCCGTTGATGCACGTGAACAACGACGTTGACAGAAATTCCATGTTCACGATGAAGATGATGAGTGAAATAGAAAGACCCAGAGAATGCCACTCTGTTACCCAAGAAATGAGATCCGCGAATCACGAAATAAGAGCCGTAACTAGCGACATGCGAATACAAAATCATAGTCCACGAAATCTCGATCTGAGACCGCCCAGTAGGGAGATTAGAACGCCCGGTCAAGAGCACAAAACACCAAATCAGGACTTGAGGCTACCGAGTCAGCAAGAGTACAAGATGGAGTACAAAATGCGCGGACAAGAGATGAGACCACCTAGCCGTGAATATCTGGCGGCATACAACGCTCACGATATGCAAGTCATTCAGGAGCTTATGCCGTCGACAAATATGGAAATGCGACAAACAAATTCAGATAATAGACCGCCAAGCAGTGACATGAGAGTTCTCTCGGAATACAGGACGCAATCTTCGGATCATCGTGCAAACTACGAGGTAATACAGCCATCTATGCACGAATCTGGCAAACCGCAAAACATCGATGCGAGAAATACTCAAGATATGCGAATTGTCTACTATGACACAAAACACACTGCGGAGAAACAACAGAATACATCGGACAATATAAAACACACGGTAGCTAGAAAAATAGTCGTCGGACCGGATTTTCGATCGCCTTCTCCGAATACGGGAAACCCGAAACCGCAAGCAGAATTTTTACAACCGTCGAGCGGACCGCCACCTAACTACGTTAGGTGAGCAGTGTTCTTAATTTAAAAAAATTAGTTTTGCATAAACGTCTATATATGTTAATATAAACTCGTTTTCTTTCTCTTTTTGAATATAGTAAAAAACTCCATTTATCTGAAATACCGCTTATCTAACTGATAAGCAGTGATGTCTTCAAATTGGAAACCTTGAACGTACTTACATATTGTATTTACATATTCTCTGTCAATAGAATTTGGCGCTACGCAAATTAATATAGCCGGACTGACGCTTTAGAGTAGTTCCGATATAATAAGAGCTCAGCAAACATTCCTGATAATTAGATATTGCCAAAAATTTGTTTTAATAAATGGAGTTCTTTTGTGTATTTATTTCTTTATAAATATCATCATTCTTTTTTTATCTCTTTTTTTATCTTGATCCTATATATTTTCTTATTTATTTCTTTTGTGTTTTAAAATAATTTTGGTCGTACATGTGTTAAAACCATTGAATCTGATTACAGTATGACAGATGATGGGAGAAGTATATGTGTAATTTGTAACAAGATATTCAACAAGCCTAGTCAGTTACGCTTGCATATCAACATTCATTATTTTGAACGGCCGTTCAGATGTGAAAGTTGTGCAGTTTCCTTCCGAACAAAAGGTCATTTAACGAAACACGAGAGATCCGTATCCCATCACAATAAGGTAAATATATGAGTTAATTTTATTTTTCCAATGCGAAAACGAACAATTGCTATATGACTGTAACAGCACAAAAGTGCTAAAAACATTACACTTTCTAAATAAATTATATTACGCTCACAGGTCAGTATGACTTCTACATTTGGTGCAGCGACTACTAGCAATCCCAGGCCATTTAAATGTACGGATTGTAAAGTAGCATTCAGAATACACGGCCATTTGGCCAAGCATCTTCGTAGCAAAATGCACATAATGAAGTTAGAGTGCTTAGGCAAGCTGCCATTTGGAACATACGCGGAGATGGAAAGGTCGGGTGTCAATTTGAACGATATTGACACTACAGACTGTGATAATAGTCTTAATAGTTTGAAGGTTTGTAACAAAGTTACACGCAGTTGTTTTCTACATTTGAAGAAAATGTCACACAAAAATCGATTTTTCTGTTTTTCTCGACAGATGCTAGCTCAAAGATTGTGCGAGAAGGATCCCGCTAAGGTCGCGCAATGGGACACGGAAACTCTGCCCGGGCCGGTCGTAAGCGGTAGCGAAACCTCATCGGACGAGGGCGAGCCTATACCGCAGCACGCATTTCACGCGCAGTACATGAAAGCGACGGACGCGGATGTCTCTCGATCATATCACGTGCCAATTGCTACCGAGGAATCGAAAGCCATGAACGACGTTCGCCTCCGTAGTCCCCAGTTCGGTCAACAGAGACGCGTTTTCACCGTTAAAGAGCAGCGACCAATGCCGGCTGTTGTTTCGACCGAAGACACAAAAGCGGAAGACAATTTACAATCATACAAGTGCCAAGTTTGCCATGTATCTATGCGTACTGTAAACGAGTTACAGGTACACTGTTTTGTTGAACATAACATTGAAACAGAGTCTAGTACAAATATTCACGGGGATAGGAGCACGGGTAAATGTAGTAGAGATAAAGAGAATACTCAGAAACTAAGTGTGGAAGAATGCGTGGTTAGGGAGGATCATAAGAGACAGAAGACGGAAGACACGTAGTGCCAAAACTATATAACATGCTAAACAGTTTCTGAATGGTGTTTGCCATATTACTTAGAGAAATCGCAGATATAATTTATTATTATATAAGATATATGTATATATATCACACACACGGATAATCTAAAGTTTCGATTATTTCTAAAAATACTATCTTGGTAGAGATGATACGATAGAATATGATGCGTTTAGCGCTTTGAAAAAAATCTCTTAAAATTTACACAAATTGGCATTATTTTAAACTTTTGCAAAATTTTTGCGCGTTGTTTACAAAGTAAACATCGCATGCCAAACATTTTTACTTTTTCTTTTGCTGTTATTAAATATTTTCATGTGATCTTCTAGAAAGTATTTACAAAATTTATGAAGAAAAATTAAGTGTAAAACATGAAAACTTAATTTTGAAAACATTTATGTATATAACGAGATAAATTAAAAAGCATTGTCTCGATTATGTTTCTTTTACTACAGATTCCAATACACTAGTTGTCTGTGCAAACAGTCGATTTTAACGCGATATAATCCTCTCCTAAAACTACACTCTTCCTCTCGAAACCGGTACATATAACATGTAATTAAGAAAGAAAAAGAAAACGTAGCTCGATATTTACTAATGATTATGATATTTATACACAAAGAGTGTATCTTATGGCAACCTTAAGGTGCAATGGACTGGTATGTGATTTGTAATTTGATAGTGCATATTTAAAATGCAAATGTTGCTTTCAACATGTTGAAGAGTATTCTAATATAAATTAATATTATACTTCAAATTGATATATAAAGCTTATATATACACATACACATATACATATATATATTTGTATGATATTAGTATGAACGATTATGAGAATTATTGTTGATATAAGAAAAAATGTGTTTGTATATATTTATGTATGATATAATGAGAAATCATGTTAAAGTCTCTATTATAGTTTTAAGAAATCAGAAGTCAGAAGCTGTATCGGTTGCTCAGATTAGCAATGTGCAACTTACAAATTTAAGTGATTTCTGAATAAACGTTCTTTTAGTTTTTCTCTTGGAAGATTTCCTTGCAAATTGAACAGCAAGTTTAATTCAACCTATTGCTGGATATATGAAAATGTCTATATTCTACTTGATATTATTAGTTATTTTAAATTGACTTTACTGTTACATATGATCTGAGGGATCGATTCGCTGTGTTGTGTAATCCTAATTAAGACATTTAAGAAGTCACATTATACCTTCCATGAGCGACAGCTACTGTATCGTATAATCAACCGTTTATCTAATGTAATGCAGTTTTAATATCTCACTCAAGCACGAGAATGTCTTTCCTATACCGCATAATCAGAATCCGGTTATCACAATTTGTACCTAGATGTGCTTGAGGTAAGATAAATAAAGATAATAGAATGACCGCACAACTGTATACAATGAGGTCCAGTCTGAGTGATTGTCAGTAAAACGATATATCAGTATAGCATAGTGTCTAACGTAGCATTTTTTGGATGTAATATCTTATCCGTAATTCTGTCGACTCTCGAACCGCTAAACTTATATGTATGAGCTTCCAAGATACGTGTACACGTGTAGGTATATCCGACATGCCAAGCCAACAGTTTGCGTTTGAATAGATTAGAAAGGAGATAACCATTTCTCTTTCAGAACAAAGTTGCAACTTCTTTTACAAAAGATAATGCAGTTCTTCTTCGCGCGGAAACAGAGACTAAAATATTATTACGCGTGACATACTCTCTCGACTACTTGCATATGTACTTACATGTGATTTCGAAACTTTTTTCAAAAATTATAGATTTATATTACAATATATTTTCGAGGCGTCTGTTGTCATCGATAGAAGTATCGTATTTTCCAACTTGTATATAAACAAGCGTGCGTGCTATTTACATATCAAAATCGTGTTCTTTCGACATTTTACCGTGGCGATGGATGACTATGCGTTTCATTCGCATCGTTTGACAATGGTGTAGTATAAGTTAGAGAGGTATTACAGACTTACCGTTCGAGCGTCATCGTCCACGGCCGAAGTCTCTTTCAAGCAGCTTTAGAAACATGTACACGATCACACTGATTTGAAGAAGTACACTTGCGAACACATTTTTAATCGTTCAACAGTACGGGTGCACACGAAACTTCGATTAAAATTCGCGTAACTTTCGCGTAACTAACCGCACGTAGTAATGGCCGGCGCGCACTGAACATAGTCGTGATTCAAATTCAAATGGTCGATGTCGATATATCGTTTCCATTCTCATTTTGAAACATGTTGATTGAATATTATCATGCTGTTTTCAATCTCAAATATAAAAAAGGATTTTAAATTGCGATAAAAGTTTTTATAAATAATTTGTTTATTTCTAGAAATTTATTGCATGTATGATGTTATTTGACTTGAATATTCATCGTAGTTTGATATGCACTCACTAACTTTTGCAATGTAATTTTTTTGGAACGTGGTCACAAATATATGTATTATATGTATATAATTGTTGTTCTATACATATATACATGTATATTCACACATGCATACACACACACATATACATAAATATATATATGTATATTATATACATATATAATATACATATATGTATATGTACACATACATATATTTCCTATATGAGTCACATTGGTCGATCCACACAAACTAACCTTTGCACTTAGAAAACTCCTCATCTTACTGGTGTGCTGTGTGAACACAATCTATGTACATCTTACGATTCAAAATATTTTTTTGTTTTTCTTAGGAAACTCACCTTTACTACAAGGTTCAATAACTGTGAGCTATTATACCACTTGTTATAATAGCGTAGAAAACAAGTTTTTATAATCATTCAAGTGAAATATTTTAAAAGCATTTGAGATGAATTTGATCACATATCAATCACTCAATTTAACAAAATTTTAATTATGATATATAAAATATGTATATTGTATATTTATAAAATATATACATATACATATATATATTTATTTTAAATAAAAACATGATTAACATATTTCTCTGTACATTATAGTTTTATATTCTTTCTGAATTTTTCACTCAAGTATTAGGTTTTACATAAATAATATTCTGATTGACATTTTTTGTTACACTTTCAGAACATATCTGGTCAAATGTAATTCATACGCTTACATAATGCATTTTAATTCTATTTCAGTATCTTTACATTATTTACATTATACATCACGTATGTTTTATACATTCTATACATAAATCATAAATATACAGTATTCGTGTAAATGTTTCTTAAGATGCTTTGACTAACTTCCACTAGTTCAGTTAAGTTGTCTGCGATAAATATTGCAAAAAGAGCGAGTTAATATCTCGAAATGTTAAAAAAACAACAAAGTAACAACGTGTGTATATATATATATATATATCTAAGATTAAAAAAAACAAAAAAAAAACAAAAAAAAAACAATTATTACATATTTATTATCGACAACGTGTAATATGTTTGTATCAGCGATTTCACGGAAAAGGTTGGCTTGGCTTCTTCCAAACTCAGTATTAGAAGACTTTGGAAACATTAAAAACAGAAAGTTTGAAATTGTAAGTAGTTTTATAACCGTTTTACCAAAACAAATCGGCTTTTGTCATCTCTGATTTCGCAAAGTTTTTCTAAATCTAAAAGAATCCTTCCCCCCTATCCTCTTCCACATAATATATATACGCGTTCTCTTCATATTTTTATGTGGATGATTTACATTTTATATACATGCGGTGTGTATAAACGGTGACACTAATATATTTGGCGAAATAGTATTTTATATATATTATAGGCAATGTGTGTAGATCCTTAAGATTTTACAAGTGTTTTTTCGCAAGAAGAAAACAAGCAAAAGTATGTACTTTGTTCTTTATGCGTGATCGTACTCTGATAATCACGTGTCATGTTTTTGTCTCTGACTACTTTGACAAATTGCGTCTGAGCAACGTTTTATCGTGAAATTTTTTGATTAAAAACCAACTAAGATGGGTTCTCTTGCCCATTAATATCAGACAGTGGGACCGGATTAAATTTTATAAGTGTATATTTGAGAAGCAGACACACATACATACACACACACACACACATACATACACAAAGGTTTGTAATAATTAACGAGTCAGTGTCACCGTCATTTCTTTTTCCGATTCTTTGTAAATTCTGTTGAACTATGAGAATGTAATTTTATTTATTGTAAATAAAACAGGAGTCATATATATATATATATATATATATATATACATGAAAAACAATTTTATATATTGTGCATCGACACACACACACACACACACACATTTCATTTTCAAACAATAAAATTTTTATCTATTGGCCCAGAGATTGTAATGCAAATTGTACGGAGAAAAATTCATAAAAACGTGAATATGACTCTTTGTACAACGATCTTGCAAGAAAGTACAACTCTAGAAAGAGAGCCAATGTGGGGCAGGAATAAAAAGTTAATTTCCGATAAAACTGTGTACTTTATTACACATGATCCTCTTAGATAAAAATTGCCAATTCATATTTAAAACAATTAATGTTTACGTATTGCACTTTTCTTGTATATCGAATACTATGTGATAAAATTGAAAAAAGTTGTTTTTTATACATAAAGTAATACATTGAAGAATGCGTTGAATTTATTGATATGCTGACTAAGTTTGTTTTTTAGTTTGCTTTGTATAGTTCAAAGTTCTGCTGTTATAGTTTAATATTTCAGAGTTAATAATTCATATAGACATGTGGCCGTAGTCTGAGGTTTACAGATGTTTTTAGTAGCAATGCAACCTTTGATACACGTCTAAAGTTTTAGAGTATCTTATAGATATCGAATTTTATTGTTCATGTACGTGTAACGAACACAACTACGTACCTTACTAACTTATAATCATCTCTAAAAACATCTTCACTCATGTGTCATTTATATGAATAATTCATAAAGATAAAATGTTAATTATTGTATATGTTACTGCAATGTGCAACTTTTTTAACAGATATATTGATTTTTTGTCATCATTAAACATTCGTATCACATAAGAGTTGCTTTATTACAAGGATAAAACATTGAATTCAAAGATTATTCAAAACCAGTTTTATAAGAATTACGCAGTTTTTATAAAACTGGTTTTGAAAAATCCTTTTGTGCAGATATTCCTAATAATATAATATAATATAACTTAAACATGAAATGGTGTAAAAATTAAAAATTTATCTTTATTATGTTTATAATTATAAGACATTTTGTTTTTTTATAGCTAAAATCTAGTGTTATATATAACTTCATGTCTTGTTGTAAAAATATATAGATATTAAGCAAGTACAAAAAAATATTGATCCTAATCTTCATAGAAAGAATATAACGAACTATGTTTTATATTTAGAAGAATATTCCTACTAAATGTAATATTTATATGTTTATTGATACATAATAAAATAGGTGTATATTAATCTTATTATTACACATTGTTACTTATACTGTCGGCTATTTATCATTAAAAACACATGATTAAGTACATCTTATAATCTTTCCAGTTTTTTTCTTTTGATGACGGTAGACTTTAGCATAATGAATTGCGGCTCGAACATATATAAACGAGACGTTTACTCATGAGCATCACATTCAATATTTCTCCGTTCATTCTCACTAAGAGTGTTGAAGAAGAAGCGAAATAATGGTTCGGCTAATTTGCATCGTTGCAATCACCTGTATTGCACTATCGAGCGTCTTCGCAGAGGAAGAATTCTATTCCACTCAGTACGACGACGTTGATATTCACGGTATTTTGGAAAATCCTAAACTGCGACGTCAATATTACAACTGTTTTATGGACTTCGCGCCGTGCAGAACAGCAGACGCAAAGTTCTTTAAAGGTACGTGCAATAGTTTACTTTTTTCACAAGAAATTTTAATACAATTGGAGTTACATTTTCTTTGAATGGATGTTTATAAAGAAAAAAAGTTTTGGATAAAAATACAAAAAACTTATATAAAATTCCTTCTGAGAAATTTATACAAAAAAGACAAAAGAAAATAATTAAAATATCTCTTCAGATTAAAAGCAACTACGTTACTATAGAAATTTTTATTTTGTATTTTAGTTTTTTGTGATGTAACATATTTTGTAGGTTTTAATGTTTAAATGCAATTTGTATCTTTTGCAACAGAGTGTTAGATGTTAATTTAAAAATTTAGGCTTTAAAATATAATAATTAAAAATACATGAGATTAAAACGCTGGGAATTGAAACCAATAAGAATAATTATGAATTTATTTTACTTTCTTAGCAATTGTGGGTGAGGCTTTGCAAACTGAATGCAGGAAATGTTCTGAAAAACAAAAACAACATTTAGAAACCATGATTGATTGGTATACAAAGAATGATCCTGATAAATGGCAAGCTTTCGTGGCAAAAACTATTGAAGATTTGCGAAAGAAAAAGAATAACTGATGAGTGCTGACGATATCTACCAAAAACGAAGAAAAGATTCACGTAACAAAAAAAAATATCTATATATGTAATCAATATATTACATTTTTTATATCTTTGTGTGTGCGTGGAAACTTATATAACCATTTATTCAAACAATTGTTCACAATCTCTGTAGAAGTAAAGAAAATAAAGATGTGGTATTTGTAGTGTATTTTTTATGGAACTATGTTTAAAACCTAATGACTTATAGACGTTTGATTGATTGATCAAGAGGGCAAAATTCGATTGCGATCGTAAATAGCGACCAGCTCCAGATTGTCCTGAATGTCGGTAATACACGTGCATACAGCACGGAAAAGAACCCTGTATGTAGATACTCACCGACAAGCTGCTCGTGGACATGGCTACGTAGTTGCCAATGTATCATTGTAGTTATAGCGCTGACGAACAGGACGGAAAAGCGATAACAGTTAAACTGGAGCCGTGACCACTCTCAGTCTTCTCTTTGGTTAAACCGAACCGTAACATGTAAATCTGTCATATCAGATCGTCGATTTCAGCATGAAGATAGCTATTCACCCGTTAACAGCGGATCCTACGGCAGCTTGGCGCGAGTTATCGCAGCATCAGAAAGTTGTTAAGATAACTGCTAAATTACCAACAACTGAAGCGCCGACTAATAAAGTACGTTTAAAATTTTGCGCCGTTTTAACTTCTTTTTATACAAAAAGACATGTTTGTGGTAACCTCTCGCTCCTTAATATTTTCTCTGTAGTTATTGTTAAGTATAATTATACAGTTAGAAATTTTTTAGTTTCTTTTTTATAATTGTGAACTGTATCACTTCATTTAAACAACGCATATAAATTTAAAAAATAAATAAAATCTACTTTTCAGTTACGCGTAGTATGTATGAGTGATACACACTCACTCACACCTTTTATCAAGTTTGATATACCTGAAGGAGATGTCTTTATTCATGCCGGGGATTTTACGAAATGTGGTAGTTTACAAGAAGTTATAGAATTCAATAATTGGATAGGTAAATTGTATATATATATATATAATAAATTTTATTGAGATATTAAAGGTAGATGTTAAGTGATGTATATTATGTATTTATAGGTAATTTGCCACATAAACACAAAATAGTTATAGCTGGAAATCATGAACTTAGCTTTGATCCAACATTTACACATCCCTTTTCCGTGCATACTAGTGGAGATCATCAGAAGCATACAGGAACTAGTATACTTGATGATATACCCACTTTGGGCATGTCAAAAGATACTCTTGCTGAAGCTATCAAAACTGCTAATGTTAAAGATTATTTGACAAATTGTACATACTTGGAAGATTCTGAAGTTTTAGTACATGGAATTAAAATATATGGCACTCCATGGTAAATATTGCATCTCTTGTTAGTTTTATTATAAATAACTTAGCAATAAATGAACATAAAATTATCTATTCATTTATATCAATTAAAAAATTTTGTAAATTAGAAAGCTAAGATTGAATTTCTAAGACAGAATTCTTGTATTTGTCAATTGTAAAGATATTTCTCAAAATTTAAATATTTTAGAAATTATGGTGGATTGAATTAGAAGCAAACCAAACATGTGTGAGAGCCATACTATGAAAAATATTTGTAGACAACAATTTCAGATATAAGAGATTCTTATTTCTGAGGGACATTTCGTTGAAACTTTAGGCAACCAGAGTTTTGTAAGTGGGCATTTAACGTACCGCGCGGAGAAGCATGCCTTTCCAAATGGGAAATGATTCCATCAGACACAGATATCCTCGTAACACACACTCCTCCTGTAGGTCATGGAGATCTGTGCTGTAGTGGAGTACGTGCTGGATGTGTTGAATTGTTGTCAACTGTGCAGAATCGTGTGAAACCTAAATATCACGTATTTGGTCATATACATGAAGGTACAGCAAACTTCCAAGTATATTTTTGAGTTTGAATGGAAAAATATTTGATTCATTCTGTCTGTATGTATAATTGTTTCTTACAGGATATGGAATATCTTCAGATGGCAAAATAATATATATTAATGCGTCGACATGCGATCTAAATTATCTACCAAGTAATCCTCCAATAGTATTTGATATAACATTACCTCCTGGCGTTGAAAAATCATAAATCCTCAAAGACAAATATCCTTTGATACTTAATTACTATATCTTTCTTACGAGCTTGAGAAAAAAAACTACATGATCGATTTACAATTATGTAGAGTTTCTTGCCTTAATTTAAATCGTGATGTATGTATAAAATTATAGAATAAGTACTAATTTATCTTTTTTTACACAATTTGTAATATCTTACTATTAGATGAGATGTAATTAAATATGTGATCTTTTCTTGAGTAAACATCTAGCTAACACATTCTACTACCCAGAACAAAATGAAATAAAAATAATAATAATAAATAACAATAGAAACAAACATTTCGAGAAAATTATTTTTTTGGAATATATAATTCTCGACTTATTACATCACTAATAAAACATCATTTTCACTTTTTTAAATACATTTATTGCAATATCCAATCACATAACAAGTGAAAAATTTGTCAATCATTGTAGTCAGGCTAAATCTTGATATTTGGTCCGAGATTACTTTGAATAAAGATGAACTGACATTGGCTGTCAAAACCGAATTTTGTTTTGTTTTTTCATGTCATTGATGTCATAAATCATTGCGTTAAAACACGGCCAGTGCCATTTCCCTATTACGTACAATGTGCATAACAAGTTTTATCGCGATAACTTAGTTTAGTCTTGTATAATTATGAAAATTATCAAATTTGCGATAATAGGAAAACCTTCTTATAGATATTGCAGATCTAAAATTTGTCTAAACACGGAATATCCGTAGTAGCAAATGACAGTAAGCAATATTATGTGCATTGATAATATTTATAGTTTACAAATATTTCGATTTCTAAAATTCAATAAAACAGATCGATTCTTCTCTTATCTTTTTGTTAAACGATGCTACCTATCATAAGTTACAACACTGCACTAAAGTTCGAAACTTCAAATCACACAAAAGCATTATGCATTCTTACTATTGTTTGTAAAAATTGAGAATATTTTTTTACTATTAAGTTTCAAAGAAAAAATCGTCTTATATGTACATACATCAAAATTTTCTAAAAATTTATTGTAGTTTTATATATCGATACTGTCATCATGTTCATGAAAAAATAGATAACAATCTCAATTTGGAATTAGGATACAGAAGTGTGTATCAGCCTCCTTACTCTGTAACTTATAATGATAATTTCATTATCGTTAACGTATCGTTGCGCTACTTTTTGTCTGCACCAAAATTTCATAACGTATACGTTGAAAGTTTTAGGATTTTTGTCTAATACGGTACGTTAGAAAACAGGTACGATACTGATTCACCATTGTGAGTCCGCCTCACGGCTTCAGCAAACATCATCGAGACATCAATGCACTGGAAGACAAAAGTATTTAGTGTGTCACGTTAAAATTCACTCACTTCCTCACTCTCTTTCTTTCTCTCTTCTATATAATTATCACAATAAGAATTTCTGTACCGTAAGAAAAACATTTACCTGGATTCTTGGGCAATCTTTCATGTGACCATCTTGAGGAATAGTATTAGTGACTACTACAGCTTCAAAACAAGCATTGTTAATCCTGCTAATTGCAGGGCCGCTGAATATTCCATGTGTTAGTATAGCGTAAACTTTTGTGGCTCCAGCTTCCAACAGCTTTTCTGCTGCATGACAAATAGTACCGCAGGTATCAGCCATATCATCTACTAGAATCGCGACTCTGTCTTTGACGTCTCCAACCAATACCATGCTGGCGACTTCATTCGCTTTTTTCCTTTCTTTGTGTATAAGCGCGAACTCGACGTTTAATCGATCAGCAATAGACGTGACTCTGCAAAATACAAGAGTTATGATCAACATATCTTTACTAAAAATTTTTTTTTTCTTAAGAAATTATCTCGCTTACCTCTTAGCGCCACCTGCATCCGGAGAAACAATGATGCTGTTTCGCCATTCATAAATATTTTCTTTTATCCATTTGAGAACGGCTGGTTCGGCAAATAAATTGTCTACTGGGATGTCAAAAAATCCTTGTATTTGACTAGCATGCAAGTCCATTGTAATGATATGATCTGCGCCCGCTACCGAAAGCATATTCGCCACTAGTTTTGCCGAAATCGGAGCGCGACTCTGCAAAACATTTCAATAAGATAAGTTTCAAGAATTTAGATGAGTCCCTCAAGTCCATTTGCAACTGGAAATATCCTGCAATTTAAAAAAATTAAAATTCTTCATGAGCAATATCAGACTTATATCACAAGAAATTAAAAAAATTGCGAATCTAGATTTTGTTACATTCAAAACTAAAAAAAAAAACCTTTTTGAAAGATACTCTATTTCAACTATATCTGTCTTTTCGAAAAACACACGATGATTAATACTAAACATTGGAAATTATGATAATTACCAAAAGATTGTTTTTTTGGAGGGGACAAAATATGAATACAATGGCCATATACCAAAAAATATTCTTTTTTAAGAACTGTGTATTCATAAAATATAGTTTTACAGGAAAACAACTAATTGTTGCAAATGCACCCCAGTTAGACTCTTAACAACAGTAAATGAAGCAAATTATCTAAAATTACGAACGCAAAACAAAACACAATGCATCTCGGTCCTTTGCCCTCGTGTAGCAAAGGATTGTAGGAGATGAACAAGAGGGCAAACAGTGGTAATACATAGACGTAAAGTGCACATCAATAAAGATAAAAATAAATTCTTTTTTAACAAACGACTATGTCAATATTGCGAGTGCATCTTTAATATTGTGTGTATATTTATGCAACATTATATGGAAGATACTTTACAATTGCAAATTATGTTTGTATTAGTATATCGTTTTTTTAAATCGAGAAATGCATTGTGCGCAAATAATGGAACAGTTTTAGTAATCTAGTACTGAAGTAAAAATAACTATGTTATACTAATAAGCTATTAATAATTGTTTTAAGATATATTTTCCCATGATTATTGACAACACAAGTTATTATCAAAGTAACTCATTGACATTCCTATACTATCACTTATATATAAGCGTTAATGAGATAAGGCTTGATTAGTGCATTTGGACGATAACATCGACATCGACAAGCTTCGATATAATTAGTACCCAATCAAACATGTGCGTACCCCACTGTAATAATAATTGCCAACAATGTACTGCTATTATATTAATATTTTGCCCTCTCATTCGGATATCAATATGCTTTGACCAAATGTTTCATTCATTCATTCAATCATGGGGATACCACTGTGTTGTATAGCAACGATATTATAAGTTTGGTTAGTCCTACAAAGAAAATTCTTGTTTGAATTCAAAAAATACAAATCGAATTACAAATCGAATGGTTCATCGAATTATTGCAAACGCTGCACTCGACAATCTCGTTGCTATTATACTCACTGTAGACAGATCGGGCAGAATATCCTGAAAACACGCAACTATTCAGAAAAATAAACAAAACAATTGTAGAAATTTTAATTTTTACTATGTATAAACATATATAATTAATAATATTAATATTTTTTGTTTTGTAATATTTTAAAATATAAGGCGCTGGTTATATTTCAAATGGCAGCTTTCTATCTATTTGATGCAGAATTGGAACATCACGTTTGAATGCAGTGCTGGGAGATCGTGAGACAATCCACACATCCTTGAAATACAAATACATCAAAAAAACTTCAATTTTTTCTCAACAAGTCATAAAGAAAACTAAATAAAAAAATAAAAAAACAAAAAGTCAGAACTATTTTGAAAGTGTCTTTAGGTAAAAAAACAAAAAAACAAAAAACAAAAAAAAACAAAAAAACAAAGATAGTCAAAAAAATAAAAAGTTCAAGATATTTCGAAAGTAACCATTTGATTCCACAATCTCCAAACATTTATACTCCAAATGTCTCATTTTTATTTTCAAGCATAAACTCCAAATGTCTTTTTTATCTTCACATCTATCTTAATCTATCATGCAACATATTCCTGATCTTTTCTTCTACCGTCAATGCTTACTTAATAAAAACAGAAAAGTAAACAATCGAATGACAATAGGAAAATTCCATATTATATTAGTTTATCCAGACCAGACATTCATGAATATGTTGAATTTTATATACCTAAGAATGTATAGAAGTAAAAAATCTTTCTTATGTACATATACATATATACATAAAAAACTAAAATAGAAAGAAATAAATAAATCCATAAGAAATAAACTGACTGCGTAAATGTTATTATCTTGACAGCAAAATTACACAGAAGACCCCCCAGAAAGAAATCTAGCACGAGTTTTGCAACATTCAGTTAGTCATCCAGCTGTTGATAACCTTGTGTCATCATCGAACATGTTTGAAATATATGTGCATTTGCATTGCTGGAGATATCTAGAATATTTACTATTTAGTCCATTACGAACATCTCGTGTGACTGCGTTAGTAATTATAAATAGGTGAAAATTATAACTCTGTGTAATATAATATTACATTATGCTTATATATACTATTTTTTTTTTACATTTCTAAACAATGATATATATATCTATATATACATATTGATACTGAAAAAGCATCGAATATGTTTCAAGATACAATTTTGATATATAATATTAATCTGAATTATTACTGCTTGAATAAACTGAACTCATGCTTCATGTATACAAGAACTTATGAATTATATGATATAGTTTATGTATAATTATTTTTATTTACAGTATATGAAATGTTGCAACTTTTACTTATTCTTCATGCATTTGCTTGCAAATTGTATCTAATATTTTTTTCCTTTTTCTCTTTCTCTCTTGTGTGTGTGTGTATATATACTTAACTATCGATCCACCATTTGCTTTATGCAAAAAAATAAACAAGTAATATCTTTCTATGCACATTCTTATATTTGTTTATTAAAGTTTTGTGTTTCATTTGTTCTACAAAAGTAAAAAAGATACATATTATATATATATACACACACACACACATATATATATTCTTGAAGAATCCCATAAAATATAAGATCAATAATCAGTAAATAGTGAAATTTTTGTAACATATACATATACTATCTGGTGCCCAATGACATAAAGCCTGCAGAGTACAAGCGGATTTTACATGATGATGAAACCGAGTTTTGCGTTTGGTAAATGATATTATCCCACTGGTCTGTTGCAAAGCTATATGAGAAAATATAAAAATGTAAAACAAATAAAAAAGAACCACCGCAAATTACCCTGAATTTCCAGTCGTTTGACTTCAGCACAATTTTTTTTGAGTCTTCACCATCACCGCCCTGTGAAGATAATACAAAAAAGAAATTCTCCATTGAATTTTCTCTTCTTCTCCTCGCACATTTGTTATATTTACTTCTCAAAAGAAAACTTAAACGAAAAAACATTAGACAGAAAGAAAACTTGAAATATTTTCCGAATAAACACATATTTCCACTTGCACTAATAACATGTAAGTTTATAGTAATATGAATACTGAACTTTATATTGCACATATTCACTTATTACTTAATATTCGAAAAGGCTTGTCTCTTTATATAGAAAGCTTTTTCTAAAAGCTCCTTATACATTATTACTAACAATTTTTAACTAATATTTTTTTCATTATTACTAAAATCTCTTTCTCTTTCGTTCGATCTATTCATGGTATAATGCACTACTTGCATAACTGTGTTACACCTAAGTCTTGCTGGAAAATTTGTGTGTTTACATGTTATATTTTTAAAAATCATATTATCGTTAGTCTTAAGACTATCATTAAAAAATCATGAATATTTACATATTCATAAGTATGTAGGCTATCATTATGTTAAATGTTAGATTAATCAAAGGTTATATCAGTAATAACTAGTGTTAAAGGAATCATTTTGCAGCAGATATGTATCTATGTACAGTAATACAGGTACACAGCTACAATATGATGCAATGATTATGTAAGTGTTGTGCAGTGTATGTACATACATTTATTTTTAATTGCTAAAATGTTATGTATTTTGTGAATATGCATAGAAAATGAAATGTTATAAAACAATAACTTATTCCAATTAATAATAATTCAATTTTGTGTGTGATGTGTATACACTATAAAAATATTTTATCTTATATTAAAAACTAAAACTAAAATTACTTATAGCGCGCGTATAAATAGCATTGTCACTAAATAAATAATATTTACAAGTGTTTTTATAAAAATATGCTTATTATGTCAACTACTTAGATCGCAAAGTTTTATTTAAACAATTGTTATTTTTCTCTTTTACCTTGTCTTTCTTATCTTGCCTTGCATATGGAAAACAAGGGATAACTGCTGTCACTCGAGATGCTGAAGCAATTTTGCAAGCATTGATCATGATGAGGAGCTCCATTAGATTGTCGTTCACTTCACCGCTTCCACTTTGGACAATGTACACATCTTCGCCACGAACTGATTCCCCTATCTCCACGCTAAATATTATTAAATACGCTATTACTTCCCGCAACTTTATACAACAATCAAAAAGAATATAAAAATAAGAACTTGATGTTATGCTCGATTAGATCACGTTATTAATTTTGTCTTTTATATAGAACAAATA
The DNA here is from genome assembly GCA_014825685.1 of Pseudomyrmex cubaensis. NCBI lineage: Eukaryota > Metazoa > Arthropoda > Insecta > Hymenoptera > Formicidae > Pseudomyrmex > Pseudomyrmex cubaensis. The sequence goes on from QVOA01022221.1 coordinate 51,837, forward strand.
ATTATTATTGTAGTTATACTAATATAAAAATATCGAGTTAAAATACAGTGAAATTTTACTGTCTATAAATATAAAAAATTCAGAGTTCTAACTCCGCACTGAGATACGTTACCTCGGTGCTAAAACCGATGATAAGGATCTTCTCAGTTATGATCAACAATTTGCAACGTTCGCATATTTCGACTCGTGCCGTGTATGCGAAGCACGAGAACAAAGTAATTTGCAACTACCTAGCGTACGTTTGCATGTTCCGAAAGCCTTACTTAACGCGAATACACGCGTGCCGCATGTTGCGTCAAAAACGATCGGAGCCAAAAAAACAAATCGGCAAACGCGACCATCGAGTTAAACTATTCGGTTTTTTTTTTTTGCGGCGGTCGGTTGCTCTCGCAACGGGGTTGTTCGGAGCGTCGACTCGGCAAAAGGAATGCTATAAATACGTATAAAATTTATGAATGCACATAATAAAAAGACGCGAAACGCCATGGTGTTGATAGCGAGCAGAATCACCGAGCGGAAAGAATGTGATCGGCGCGTGCGATGACACGTGGTCGCGAGCTACGGCTTCAGCGCGATTGACAATAACGTGTTTAAGAATCGGAATCTGTAACGACCATTACCATGTCTCGAGGTTGCTGAATTTTTTGGTGACAACCTTGCCGATGTCGATGCCAAGCCGGTCCACGATCCGCTGAGCTAGATCCGGATGCGAAGTCCCGCTGAAGATCTTGATATTCGGCATCCTGCTTTGCAAGACTCTCACGCGAGAATTTTCCAAGTTTGCGCGTAACAAACTCTTGGCTCGTACTGGCTGCGATACAGGCATCACTACAACAGAAACCACCGTAACGTCTGGCCAATCGGCGATCGCCCGACGAAGCGGACGTGACGTCACACCGAATTACGCTCCGCCTCTCTCACGCGGAGAGTATTAACGCGTCAACGTCTTATCGGAGGTCCGGGTCCTATCGTTTTCTGCGTGTTTACGAAGGAAAATAATGATCTCAGATATGAGGCGATCTTATATCGTTGCGTAAATCAACGGTTGCGACATTGGCCGCGTCGATTGGCCGCGCGGCGTCTCTCGGTGCGTCGCCGATAATCAATACAACGACGACGCAATTCGGTTCCACCGTGCGCTCTCTCTCGTCTTCACTTTTTCTATCTCTTTCAGCTGCCCTTGTTTTATTTATTTTTACGCAACTCGAGTCCGCAATTATGTCTTGTACTTTCGAGAGACAAGCACGTGCTTTCCGTCTCTCGCCAAGATGTTCCTTTATCATTACATTTGTGCCTCGAGACAATGATATTGCCAGCAATCTAAACAAATATGTATCTCAATTGGAAATGATAGGACATATGTCCATCACAATTGGAGCTTAATTACATTATAGCAGCTTGCCGAAGGCAGCGAATAACGATGTGAACCTAGATAAAATTCAAAAGACGCGGGACAGCAGGTGAGTTTACTTTTGCGCCTGTTTCTTTGACTATAAAAATACGACGTTGCCCTTGGCAAATTCGGACTTTTAATCGAGATATATCGCGCCCTCATCGGCCAATCGAGCAATATGGAAACTAAAACCAATGCAGACTTGTTCGCGGATTTCGTCGTCAGATAATAATATTGACGGAACTGTTGACGGAACTCTGTAGGCTGCATTCCGATATTTAATCCTATAAAAACTTTGTACTTCACACGTTACATGTACTATAGGCCCGAATTCATAGTCGTCTCTCAGATTTCAGATCTCAGATCTCAAGAGAGAAGGAAAGAGAGAGAGAAAAAGAGAGGGAAAGAGAAGAGGAGATCTTGAGATCTGAGAGACGACTAAATTTGCTGCCAATCTGTCTATGTATTGTTTTCACTTTATTTACAGGATAATTTATTATATTTTTACTTATATATATAGACTTTGTTCCAGTAATACAGATCGTCGAAAAAAATAGATAAATGTCTTATTATATTCAGATGGACAAATTGATGCACATTCACCACCAAAATACAGCAGTTACAGTTTACATTAACGCAACAGATAATACTTGGGTTTTATGACGACACATAGAAATCTTACTCAATCTTACGTCCTTGTAGAATTATTAGGGTTCACTGAGCCACAACTGCACCAAAACCCATAACTAAACCAAGTGGTCAGAGGCCCGTACATATATACACATACGCGACAATGAAGCGCCGGTGGCGCTGATCGAATATGTAGTAAACGTGCATGTGTGTGTACGACGGCGTGAGTTTCTGCCACACACCACGGGTTAGGTTCGACCGCGCGCGCTGGGTGACGCGAAATTCTGGGTGACAGGCGAGATTTTGCGATATCGCGTGGAAAAATAAAACCAAATCTTGAGGATAACGCGAGCAACACGCCGTAGCCCGTGAGCGATTATTCACGTGACAATGATAACGTGCTAACCGTCTCTACGATTCAGAAGCCATGGCAAACATCGCGGCACAGCGAATCAAACGGGAATTTAAAGAGGTTATAAAGAGCGAGGAGGTGAGTGAGCGAAAAGTCGTGGCCGAAGATGCGAATTCCGTTTCTGCTTTCTATCCATGTACATAATACATGTATACATGTACATATACATGTGTATATATCTTTTGCTAAGTACAGCGAATGAAAAGCCGTGTTCGCGCTTTTAAATTCCAAAATCTTTGCGACTTAAAGAAAGCGCAATTTGTATCAACCACTTGCAGATTTATGCACAAATTCGAGCTCGATTGCTTTTTACGTATCAGTTTATCCAACTGTCATTTACACATACGGTCTTTGTAATTTCTTTCGAGAATACTTGATGAGAGTTCAATTCGCGAATCATGCCTCCCTGTCTATAAAACATGCGCGTTGATTGTAATTACTTAAAATTAACAATTTTGTATATAACAAAATAAGTTGTTCTTGTTTCATTGTTTCTTTTTGTAAAATAATACGTTTTTCTTTAGCGAACAACATAGTCGTATATTTACAGAGGATGACATGCATCAATGTACAATGCAATAATTAGCAATGTCTCCGTCCATCCATGTCAACAGTCTAATTAAATCGTATGAATATAGATATTAGATGTGTACTCACCGCAATGTCTGGGATCTCGATTGCAGTGAGATCCTCGAGCGGCTTTACACTTTTTCAAATTGCTCATTCCGTACTCACATTGACATTCCCTGTGATTAAATGTTTCTTCCACATGCTTCTAAGGCGGTCGAATTACGTCAGTAACATAATATGACAGTTTCGAATTATCACTAGCAATCGTGATATTTTTTATCACGTCTAAATGTCATAGGTTATGTCGATTGCATGTTTATTTTGAACATTATTGCCAATGACGTACCACAAGCAGACTATGGAAAAGTTTAGCAATACATTGTATTTTATCTAATTCTCGTAAATATGTCTATCCATGATTGCATAATCAATCTTTGCGAAAGAGTGATCAAGACAAACAAGTGTGACGTACGTTAAAACGATAGAAAACAGTTTTAGTTTATATATGTGCGCTATACACTGATTAGAAATAATTTCATAACTCAGTTCAATTGTTTACTGTAAAAAAATATTTTTATGAATCTCTATAAATAAAAATTAATATTTTTTATCTATATATAAAAAATATGATTATTTGTTTATATGTAAATGGTACTTTATTAATAATTTATACGCACATAAAACTTTTTGTCTAACATATATTCAAATCGCATATATTAAGACTAATATATATTTATAACAAGTTATAATTTTCTACTATTCTTATTTGATATTTTTAATAGATAGCAAAATGTGCGATTAAAGTTGAATTAGTCAACGATAGTCTCACGGAATTAAAAGGTGAGATTGCTGGTCCACCAGACACACCATATGAAGGTGGTAATTTTGTGCTGGAAATTAAAGTTCCCGAAACATATCCTTTTAATCCTCCCAAAGTAAGTTGACATTCTTAAAAAATACAAATATACATGTAATAATTGTAAAAAACAAACAATTTGTTTGCTTTATTTTCAAATAATACCTATTAATTCTAATTGCAATATACACAATATAAGAAAAGGTTCAGATTATAATATCTATTTCCTTCAGATTTTACTGTAAAACTGGTTATAAACAAAAAGACATTTTGTGTATTGTATAACTAATATAAAAAACCTTTATTTGATAGGTACGGTTTATAACAAAAATATGGCATCCTAATATATCTTCTGTTACTGGTGCCATCTGTTTGGATATCTTAAAAGATCAATGGTATGTGTTATTTAAATCACTTATATATATGTCGTACGTGTATAACATCAGAATCAAAGTATCTATATAACTTTTGTAATTATAACATAATTAAAATTTTATTTTTGTATCTAAGGGCTGCTGCAATGACTTTACGTACAGTATTGCTGTCACTACAAGCATTATTATCTGCAGCGGAACCTGATGATCCTCAAGATGCTGTAGTAGCAAAACAGTATAAAGAACACCCCGAAATGTTTAGGCAAACTGCCACACATTGGACATTTGTATATGCAGGTGGTATGTATTATAATTACACATGTATTATGTTGAACAACCTTTTTATTTATGTTGACCGTAGGTCCAGCAAAAATGCCTGATTTAGATGACAAAATAAGAAGATTAACAGATATGGGAATCGAAGAACATAATGCAAGAGTTGCTTTGTCCTCATATAATTGGGACTTGGAACGCGCCACCGAGCACTGCCTCTTCAGTTAGTGATAACTAACATGACATAGCTAATCTGTCACATTTATAAACATCATCCTGTCACTGAAAATTTCTTTGTAATAATATCATTTTCAAGTTTCATCAGTGATGTTATTTCGAAAGAAATTGAATTTCGCACTTATGACAATATCTGGATGCAAAAACATCATTGAAAAGCAATTCATGCAAAAAAAATATCTACCAATTCATTTAAGTTATAGACAGAAGATGAGAAAATAATTAATAAAAACTACAGCATACGTTAGTTAAATTAGGAACATTTTATAAGCAATATGTTATGTAACACAAGTAAAATTTCATATTATTGATTTAAAAAAAAAAAGGGAAAAAAATAGTAAAATTTCTCTAATAACGTGATATAAAAATTCAAATTTAAGGTAACGTTTGATTTTTAATTATCCACTTTTCCATTCTATGTAATAGTTTAATGTGTTATCAATTTTAATTTTTAATTGTGTTTAAATTGAATCAAATTTATATGAATTAAATAAATTTTATACAAAAAACTGCATTTTTTGCTATATATGTATATGTACTTTATATCTTTTCAGTGTGTGGTTTATATAAATATTTTGATTGCAGTTTCTATATAATTTATATTATTTATCAATGATAAAAAATATCTGCATTTGTAATTTTGTGCAGACTGTTTCACAGGTATAAAAATAATATAATTGTTTTCTCGATTTTTATACATAGAATTATCTCTAGTAAATTATAAATAATAAAAAAAAGACAAAACTGAAAATGTATGCAAATAAGATTGTTTGAGATTACGAAGTACAGCAAAACTATACTTTTCAATTTAGTTTTTTGTGATATATATCAATCCATATTGTATAAAAATTCACTTTTTCAATTTTTGTGTAAGTCTTTCTATTTGATACTTGTGTAATTAAAAAGTCGCTAAGTAATTTGATCATCACTTAGACTTATAATTGTGCAGAAGTAAGGATGTATGTATATCCTTTATATATAGATACTATATAAATATGTGCAAAAATACAATTCTTTTCTTTTTAGTTTTTTGATAGATTTAAAATAGAGAATTTAATTTGAGAGCAAATCTGATTGTATATTATTGAAGTGTATGCTTGTATAAAAAAATTCTAAACTTAATTTCACTTTGTGTTAATACTTTATACTTTTGTACATTATTCACGTTGGCTTATGAGGTGATAAAATTGTCTCTTATCACTTCATGGATATGTGCATGTATGTACATATTCTGTCATTCTTTTTGTATTTGCATCACGTAGTGTACATTCCAGATTTAAACATAAATAGCATTTATTTATAAATTTATAATTTGATTTAATAATAAATTGCAGACGTTAAAATGTACAATTGTGGAAAAGATTTAAGAAAATTAGATAACTTTCAATTTTAAGTAAAAAAAACAACGGATGACTTGGTTTTGGTAACTAACTTATAAAATTATCAAAAAAACACACAAAGAGTGATGTTTGTTTAGAAAGAGAGATGAAAATTTAATTAGTATCATTTGTATAATAATGTATATGACGCAGAAATGCATAATTTTACGTACAATCAGATGTTAAATGTGTGTTGTATTATAAAAGGATGAAGATTAACTATAGCTTCAGTGTATTGTATTCATGTTTACATACTGTCAGCAATTCACCATACATATAGCATTAATTACTAAATCAAATTTACTTCTTTCTCTCACATGTTCAGCTCGCAAAATACACAATCATTCATATTATTTGTGGATGTTTCTGACATTCTCTTTGATGTTTTAATCACTGTAATGTTCAATAGTACGGAAAAATAAATACTTCTTTTTTTCATTGTTCTGACTGGATTATCTTTTTACAGATATTTTCCTACTATGTACAGTATATATAATTTTGATCAACATTTTCAACTATATCAGTAAAAAGAATTTTCAAGTTAATCTAAATCTGAACAGTATTTAAAGAATAATTAGTTTTTCATCATGAAACTTTGTATTCACAGATTATAACTATATATATGTTAGAATTCCAAGTATATAAAATAACACAAACATACAGAAAAATAATGAAAATAAAATTCATTTATATTAGTAAAATAAGTGAAATTTAGACATATATTTATTCATTTTTAATTCAAAGGTGTATGTAAAGAAACATAAGATATATTAGGTACATATAAAAAATTAACTCGGTCTTGTATACACATAATATATATTGTATCAAAAAGAAATATACGACCACGCTTAAGGTAGATATCACACACATACACATACAGCAAGCAACGAGGCAGATTTTGTATATTTGTACTTTATGTCAATTTGTGTCCATAATTGTATAGTCTCAATTTTTTTGAAGAAAGAGTTGCTAAAAATAAATTATTGTTAGCTTCAAATGAGCATAAATCCATAACAGGATCCGATACAGGAAGACTATGCAATTGTGTGCCATTTGCTGTACTCCATACTGATATATTGCTGCTTGATTCTGCATATGCTGCGACTAATGTATCATTTTCTGTATACAAGTAACACGGACGAGATAAAAGCTGTTGAGTATTTCCAGCACGGAATGTATGTATAGTGTTACAATAGATCGTGTCAAAATCTACATTCTTTTCTATAGTACACACTGTGTGCCTCGCCTGCAGTTGTCTGGCATTGGGACGGGATGATATAAGATAATGATTATGCTTTGCATCATAGCGCACCGAAATGAAGGGGCCTTCCAAAAACACTTGCTTGGGTACATACGCAGCGTCTCTAACTTCGTACGCGTAACATGTATTTAAACTACACGCTACAAATCCACCTCTACTTATACCACTGTTGGGATTCGGTGGAACCATTGCCATTGATACAACCGGTGATACATCGGGACGACCATCAACGATTCTTACAGCACCAGAAGTCTGTCTAATATCAAATTCAGTAATAAGTCCGTTTTGCGCGCCGGTTAGAAAAATGTTTGGATTGTCACCTGACCAACAACAACTCCAAAGTGAACATTCTGTTTGGTATGTGTGTACCGTCATATTACTTTGAATGTCCATCAGCCTTGCATATTTATCAAAACCAACGCTAAGAAGGAGCGTAGGTTGCGTAGGATGAAAAGTTAGATCTCTTATAACACCGAGGTGCAAGCAAACAAATTGCCGTGCATTGAAATATTCGCAGTCAATTTTCCTTATGCCATATCCGTTGAACAGAGAGTTTATTGATTTTTGAGAAACAGCTAGAATTTTATACCATGGATTGTAATCGAAGACACGGCATCCACTCTCTTTACATATCTCTATAGTCCGGTCTAAATAAAACTTTCTAGAGAGATTTAAAACATCTTGACTCTTATGTGGAGAATTTTCTAATTGACCTTCTAATTCAGTGATACGTTTTCTCATATCATCTAACTGACTCTCATATATTCTCTGACGAACAAGATGGTGTGATAATTCCATCTCTATACGTTTTTTTTCAGTTGATACATTTTTCAACTCTGTTTTCAATTTATCATATTCTGAAGTGTCAATTGCTGTAAGTTTTTTTGCATATAAAGTTCTAACATGTTTTATTGAAGCTTTTGCTTTGCACTGCGGACAAGACCGATTTGCACTATTAGAATGTTGTAGCCATCTGATAATGCAACTATATCCAAACAAATGTCCACAACGTAAGCAACATAAACGATGTTCTCCTGAACTAGTCCATTGCTCCATACAAATTGGACATGCTTGGTCAGAGTCTACGTCTGAGACATCAAGATTTATTACTTTTGCTGTAAATTAAAATTTTATTTATAGTTGTATATATCTAATAAAAAGTATTTTCATAAAAAACAACAATAGGAAAATTATTATGAAATATACTTTGTTGTAAACTTTCAGCTACAACTTCATTTTTGTCATTATCTTGTACATTATCATTAGTAGGATCTTGTGCATTATCATTGTTAGAATCTTCTGATGTTCCATGATTATGCTGTAAAATCATATTGTGTTCAACTTCTGCAGCTTGATCTCCTATTTGCATTGTATCTTCATCTAGAACAGTTTTATATTTTGTGAATTTAAAAACTGTTACAATTAAACAAATCAAGCATTTTATTTAAAAAAAGTTATGTTATCCTATACAGAAACTTAATACAAGTAACTGTAATTATATATAGAGTATATTATATGTACTAATACATATATGTATGTATATATATATATATATATGTAATAGTATATTATATGTAAACAATAAATATATATACAATAAATTTATACTTAGGTGTTAATGTACTTACTGTTATCCATAACCTCTTTATCTTATAGTTAATTTTATATTAATGGCATTAGATTGACATAGACTGCGATTATACAGCATTCAAATAAGCAAACTAATATATAAACAATTTAACATATTAATTTATTTTTAAAAAAAAAGGACAAAACGGCAGTAGAAAATATTCTGCGATGTCTTTTTCTTCGCAACTGCTACCATCTGACATATTCATAAAAATGACAAATACGTCAACTCTACCGGTAACCGTCGATTACTGGAATAGTATATGTTAGTGTTTCTTTGTAATTATGTTTATATAATTTTATTAAGTATTAAATATTTTTATTAAATACGTTCGTAATTATTTATATAAAGTAAACCAATTAATAGAAAAAAGTGCGGTACTATTTATTTACAAACCTAACTGATTGAAAAATAATTGACATATGCTTCATCAGAAAGACAACTTTTGAAATATTTTATAATATATCTAAGTACATATACGATTATATATTTGATAAAAAAGTGACAGTGTGTATGACATTGTGTAAAACTTACTCTTTTTTTATATTAACATATCATATGTACAAATCTTTGCTTACGGAGGAGATTACACAAAAATTCGTCTTTTAATATATACTCAAATTATATTTAACAATGTATTGTAACTTTATTAGAAGACATATCAAAATTGTGTAGGTTAATTGTTTTACGCATACATCATTATATATTTCATCAAATACGGTGTCAAATCGAAGGTAAAAATATGAAGGTAAAAGTATAACGTTTTCTAAATAAAAGGTTTTTACATAAAAATATATATATATATACATGATATATATACACACGATATGCTATATACACACATATACATGTATATATGTATATCATAATTAATACTATAAAAAGAGTGTCTTATCAGTATATGATATAAAAAAGAAAATCTTAAAGAGTATTATATAATATGATAACATTTTTGTCAATTTCTCTTATTGCAGAAACGACGGCACGGGTGTATGAAAAATTATTCATCTTCACTGAAATATTCTCAAACGCACGAACGTTTTCTAGGTAAAAGAAACATTCATGATCCAAAAGGCCGAAATTCGAAACAAAGCTACACTAAGCTTCAGCAAAAAAATAAAAATTGTAACGACGCGCCGTATTTAAGGAAAGACACGTTTCATTTCCTGGAATCACTCTTTGACTTAAAAAAAATTTTAAATTTAAAGGATGTATACTCTTTAGCATTCAATTATCACAAAGAAAAATCGACGATTGAAACGTTGAACATTATAAAATCAGAACCTGTTGTAGAAACGTTATTTCTGCAATCTTTCTCGCCACGGACGAATCTCGAACCGCCCGAATCACTAGTATGTTTTTATATTCTAAGATCCTTTTTTCTTTCTTCACTTTATCAATGAAAAAAGGATAAGCTACTTTTGATTAAAAGTATAAATATAAGAATACTCTAACTGTTTCAGTTCGAGAAATTAAAAAAAAATAAAGAGAAGACAAGAAACAAAATAAAGACGAGCAAAGTATTTGAGACAAAAATATCAGATTCTGTACAAGAATTACAAAAAAACGATTTAACACACAATCAACAAAATCTCTCAAAGTAATAGTTTGTTTTATGGCATGTATTTCGTGTTTATATTGTAAACATATATATGTATATATGTTAAAAAATATATAATACAAACATTGAAATAATAATTATATATATATAGAAATATGACTGAAAATGATGACAAAGTTCCGGAAGTACAAGAAGAGAAACCGGAAGAACAAGAAAATGATTCAAAATCTGAAAGTAACATAACAACACTAGTAGAAGATGTTGCAGAAACTGCAGCCGAGAGAACTGAAAATGACTATAAAAACGAGGAAGATAAAATCGATGATAAAACCGAGAATGATTTTCAAGGTACATTTTCGTCTTCTATTTTATCAGAATGTCACAAAAGATATAGTTTTGTTCAATATCTTTTATAATAAAAAATATATCTCTAATAGAACATAATTATGTTCTAAAATTATTACAAAATTTAAATTAAAGATGAAGAAATACCGGAAGAACCAGAAATTACTTTTCTTTTAACTGATGAAGCAATCGCAGAATTAAAGACAATGGATGAGAAATGCATTATACTGGCAGATGAAATTCAACAATTAAAGCACGAAGTAGTAGAATTATCAGAGGTAATATTTTACTGTTATATTGATTACCGTTACTATATAAAATTCCTATAAATATTATAAGAAACAAAATAATTTAATCTTTGTTTCATTTATAGAAGCCTGAATTAACAGAAGAAGACTCATTTATGATTCAAGACAAACAAAATGTTCTTATGTCAAAAATCGCCGAACTTAATAGCATAACGCAAAAATTGCATAAGGTATTAGAGAAATATTTTATCTGAACTTCATATGAATACACAAGTCTGCACATTGTGTATTAACTAAATAAAGAAACAACTATATTGTTAAAAATAACATGTAGCAAATATATTGCAGACGCGACAACAAATGTTTAAAGAAATGGAAAATTTAAAATTAGATATTATAGAGAAAAAAGAAGAAGTTGAGAAGGAAGAAGGAGATATAGAACCATTCCAAAAGCTTTTAGAGGAAGACTTTCCACGAGTGGAATATCCTGAAAATAAGTAAATTTAAAGTTTACTGGTATAAATATTTTGAATTAGTATAGTCGACATTATTTGAAATTTTGTATTCTTTATGTGCCTTTAAAAATTAGACTTCCAAGAGTAATTGTTTGCGGCTACACAGAAACTGATCTTCCAAAAATTGTGTTAGCAAGTAATGAACAGAAAGAAAGAGAAAAATGCTTAGAAAAGTTAACTGATAAACTAACAGAGTCGTTAACGATGCAAGAAAAATTAGTTGAAGAAAATGTGCAACTGGAAGGTGGCAAGTGAGCTCTTTTTTTGTCTATTATACATTCTTAAAAAAATGTATAATTTTATAGAAAGAGAAGATTATATATATTTTTATATCCAAAAATCATGATGTATGTAAAAGGATGACTACACATGATTACATTAAGTTTAATTGAATATTCGTGTTTTAAGTTTTTATTCAAGTCGGAAATACAAAAAAATAAGAAATAAATTTATTTATAAATTTATTTATAAATTTATTTATACAAGACAAAACAATTAGTCGAGTTTTTTCGAAAACACTCAAAATATATTTTTAGTTTATATTATGACTGTGTTCCGATATTTACTGCCAGAAATCTAAAGCACATGTGACTTGAAGTTAGATTTTTAGTACTGGCAGTGAATATCGAAACGCAACATATATATATTATATATTATATAATAGTAGAATATCGAATAAATACTAAAAATTATATGGTTTCCTCGACAACAGTTTGACGATATTTTCAGACATGAAAACATGTCATGTCATATGTCATCCATAAATGATTTGATCTTGTCGTCTCATAGCAATGAATTAAGCGTACATGTTAATACTTTCGGTCTTGAAATATGCAGATACATTTTAGTTAAACGTTTTCTATCCTATTAGAATTTAGTATTAAACAAACAAAAAATCTAAATTGTACAAAAACATTTGTTAAAATAGATACAAGCTAGAACAAGCTTTATTAGAAAAAGATACGGCCGTTGAAAGTTTACAGAAGAAGGTATGTGACTTGCAAACAGAAGTGCGCATAATTGTCAAAGAAAATAAAGCTTTGAAACAAACCGTGGCTAGTTTGAATCAACGAGTAAGTGAATCTACTTGCTCTTACACCTGTCCGGGTGTCATTTCATCTTGTCCGTCAACACCGTTGGTATCACCGCGTCTGTATGTCAGCGCGCAGCCTCAGGACGACTGCCAATGTCCTCAGTTACAGATTGCTGGTACTTCGTCACCACCAAAAACTATATACTGTAAGATAACATACTAACACACGTAATTTATTGGTAGAGCAAAATTAACAAAAAGAATTCTGTACATTTGTTAAAAAGAATACTTGACAATATCAGTCTCCTATTTGTTTAATTCTACAGGCTCCTCGCGACTTACAGGAGGTGGATCGAAAACAGAAGATCAATATAACATAGACGACAATTCTTCAGAAAATAAAGAAATGTGTTCCCGAGGTCCAGCCATTGTTAAACCTTTGATTTCTGGAGGAATATGTCCTGCGGAACTGGAAGATAAACTCGTTTCTTGTAGCACGAGTACTAAACAGTTGGTAAGTTTTGTTTTTAAGACTCTTTATATATATATCAATTTTTATATACATAAAAATTTTATATGTATAAATTTTGCATGTTATAAAAGTTATTTAAAAACTATTCTCTATTTTATCTGATGACTTGTTCAGAAACAACAATTAGATACTATGGAGAGTAAAGTACACACTATGCAGATGGAATTAGCGAACGTACAACGGGAGCGACAGCAACTGCACCAACAACGTAAATTGCTTAAATGCACAGGACCTTGTGCACCTTGCGCTTGTTGCCCTCCGTCTTCGACAATTACACCAGGACTTCCTGTAACATCTATTTCGTCAAAAGGACCTGTACCAGCAGGAGCTATTCAGGTACATTTGTCCGTTTATAACTGTTACAAAATCCGTTACTTTTCTCTATATTAATATAGAGCTAATTCTTTTACAAACGGGACTATGGTAAGAATAGAATAGAAAATAAAGTTCACGCTATAAATAATCACGGAAATATATTTGCTAAAGGGTCCTTCAATTCAACAACAATTAAGCGATCTTCGCGAACAGTATGCTCGACTTCAAGATGATTACAAAAGCAAATTGTGCGAAGTATCATGTATGCGCACAGAAGCAGAAAAGTTGAAACAGGAGTCACGCAACGCAAATGAAGAGAAAGAACGAATGGAGATAAAATTGATAGATGTGCAAGAACGATTAAAGATTCTAGAAACTGAGAAAAACAAATATGAAGGTATTTTTTTCTCTGTATTACAATAAAAATATTTTAAAAAATGTTTTACAATGTGTAATATTTTTTAACTTAATGTGTAAAATAATATATAAAAAAATCAATTTTGAGACAGGTCTTAAAGAACAACTAATTGAACAGGAACAGGCTTTAATTGTAGCAAAACAACGTTTCCGAGAATCGCAAGACGAGCTAGAAGAACTTCGTTCTTTGATTCAAGAACAAACTGCTCAATTAGAAAGCTATCGCAATAAATATTTGCAAGTTGGTATTGTATTTGCTATTTATAATGTTATGTGTTTGATTTATTTATTTTCAAGAATGTAAAAATGATTGAAATATTCTAGGCTCAAGAACAAGTTGAAGAACAGCGGAGACAACTGGATCTTATGGAAATGGATAACGCACGAATGAACGAGAATGTTACTTTGGAGATTGGACGTGTTAAAGTATTATCGCACAATATTACAATTTCTTTTTAATTATATGGTTTGAATTATATTTTTATTATATATGTGTGTACACACGTGTTAATGATACAAACAGAATCAGTTTCAAGAGAAATTAGCCGAACTTGCGCCATTGCCCGATATGTTGAAACAAATGCAAATGAAGATGCAAGAGGCGCAGCAAATGCGCTTAGTTGCCGAAAGAAACTGTGAGGATTTGTCACGGGAATTACTGGGGTGCAAAGATCAAATTCAAAGTTTACAAAATGAATTAGACGTGTTGCGTACTGAGCATCTGACGTTTCAGGTTGTAATTGGTAGCTTCTGTTTTTTAATAAATTTCCTTATCTTTCTCTAAAAAAAGCTGATTGTGACTTTATGTAGAATGAAAAGGAAAAAGGATCCACTCAAGTTGATGAAATAGAAAAAAAGTGCAGCGAATTGCGACATGAAAATGAAAGACTAAAAAACACATTGACACGAAGTGAAGAACACAGAGCGCAATTGCAAAAGAGTATTGACGAAAAAATGCACGAGAATGTGCAATTATCCTCAATGTTGGAGCAGGTACGCGTGACATCATTACGGACATTTGTTTAGAAATATTTATATCTTTTTTTGTATAAGATAAGGGAAGATTCGGCTCGACAAGTAGTGAGAACGAAAGAACGATGTGAAACTATGCGCAAAACGATGCAGGGTCAGATCGCCGAGATGGAGAGACAATTAGCACAGTGCAGAGCAACTGCGAGAGCTGCTCAACGAGATAGAGACGAGGTAACGATTATGAATATACGCGATAATAAAAAAGAAAAATAAGAAAAACGTAATAAAGAGATATATTTATGGAATCTTTTTCTGTAACGGCGTATAGATCCGACAAAAGATGCAAAGTCAGATAAATAACTTGAATGAAGCATTTAAACATGCGCAAAATCGCATAAAATCTTTGCAAGGTCACGTGAA
This sequence comes from Pseudomyrmex cubaensis, assembly GCA_014825685.1. Lineage (NCBI taxonomy): Eukaryota > Metazoa > Arthropoda > Insecta > Hymenoptera > Formicidae > Pseudomyrmex > Pseudomyrmex cubaensis. The sequence goes on from QVOA01022221.1 coordinate 67,210, forward strand.
CTACTTGAAGACTTCTTACAGCAACATCTTCCTCGGTCAAGGAGAGACACCGACAAGTGCTTTGGCAAGCGTTTTACCAGATGAGTCGTGCGATTGTAATTATTAAAAATATATACAATTATCTTTCAATAATGATATGTATATTTTTGATGAAAACAACGAAATTGAAGTAAATTATTTGACGTTATCTTGTATTGCGCGTGTGTATATTTTAAATATTATAATATTCTGACTAAGTTGATTGAGATAAATACTATATAGATGTATTTTTTTTTTTTTTTTACATTGTCATTACATACTGACACTATCGAGTTTTTTTATACATGTAAAGTTACGCGATACATAAAATAAAAACAAATTTATAGAGTATAAGACGATTATTGAATTTTTTATCGCGTATTTATCGGAACAATATTTTGTCTATGTAAAAAATATAAACGTTCGTAATGAATAAAAATTAATATGTATCGCCGATATAGATATGCATATTACTGATATACACGTTTGTATGTTTTCACTGACTATATTTTATTTAATAAACCAGCTGTGTACTTATCTTATAAGCAATACAGTAAAACGTAGCATATGATACTACACTGTGAGCCAAAGAAGAAACCAAACAACAGGAACATGATATATGTACATATGAAAAAAAAAAAAAAAAAAAAAAAAAAAAAAAAAAAATTTAATTTGTATCCACGGAATGAAGCATATTTAGCATATTGAGAATAGCATCTGAACGAGATCGAACCCTTTCCATTTCTACTCGAAATTCTTCTAATTGCGACTCGATTCGCTGTGCATAAGCACGACAACATCTGTAAACAAATATAAAACATTCTCTTAACATTTTCTCAACAAAAACGTACATATGTATACACATACACATAGATTTTTTAAAAACGTTTAAAAACATACCTTCCGACAGGATGTCTCGGATTCGAACATGACTGTTCTGCAGACGTACAAGGCGTAACTTTAATTTGTGGAGTGCAACCTGTTGAAGGTTCCTTTTTGTATATACAGCTTTTGCTAGTGCTACTAGGACTGCAGCAGTCTCGCAAAAGATCCATTAGAATTCCTCGTACCCTTTTTCCAGTTAATCTTCGTCGTCTTGTCTAAAACAAATCACATGTAATCAAGTATAGTCATAAATTATATATTTTTACTACTAATAGTAAAACTCTTTGATGTTTACCTCTGGCGTTTCATTACATTTTCCTATCAATGGCTCATTTTCACACATAGGAGAAAGATATTTGGATGCCCCGCTCTCTGGCTCACACGCACATACGTGATTACATTTGTGACTTTCTTGACAATTCTCTTCGTGATTATGTAAATGACGTACTGCATGACACCTACATGTAGATGTGCTGTCTTCTTCTGCATTAATGCTATTTTCATTTAAATGCTTGTTAGGTTCTACGTTAGGTTTGCTACTCAGTTTTTCTTTGCTACAATCACAATTGTTTTGGAACTTCGGTTTATCTGTGTATAAAGGACTATGCTCTAACGCGTCATGAATACAACAAGAATGTAACTTTCCTTGATGTGTTTGTTTGTAACGTGGGCATTCTTTATAATGTTTTGAATCACAGTCTTCACAAGAAGAAATGCACGAACTGTACAGATCAGCTGTGTTTCCTTTCTCAGTTGAACATGACGGTCTTGTGTTAAATGATGATGTATGTATACATGAAAAATTAGACGCAACTGAAGACAATTCAAATTTCGGAGGAATTTTTGGTTTTTGACTTGTCGAGCATACTAAATTGCTACCATTGAATCTGATATATGGTGTTCTTGGCAAACCATTTTTATCATCTTTCACTGCAGTAGATGTTTCTATTTCATCTTCAGATTCAGCTGTAGAGCAGCTCTTTTGACCAATCTGAAAAACATGTTTTTAACATTTTAAGATAAAATTCTACAATATATACAAATTCTGTTATTTTATAAAGCCTTACCTCTTTGCCCCAAATATTGATAGTTCCGTTTACTTCAGACATTCTTACTTCCATATTGCCAAGTAAGTATGGACCGCACTCTCGAATGCGTCCTTTCTCATTACTAGTCTTGTCGTCTTTAGGCTCTTCTGCTAGGATTAGAAAACTGAGATCTTTTTTATTTTCATTCTCTTGATATACATAGCATTTCACATTGTCTTCTGGATAACAATCATCATTTTCTGTTTCACTATTTGCATTGAGTTTTAAATGACTCGTGTTAACATTGGAAGAAGTTTCTTGTGATTTTGCTTTGTCGTTTGCCGAATGTTTGAATTGTGATTTTTCATTAGATGTTTCATTCACACTGGAACATGATTCTACAGAACCATTTAAAGATTTAAGAATATCTGTAAGCTTCCTTTTTTTCGAGCTAGAAGGTCGAGCTTGACAACCACTATCTTCATTTTGCGTCTCCATTTCTACGCTTTCATTTAATCTCCTTTTTGAATTTTGTATTCTAGGACTTTCTGATTGTGGTTTTCCTTGTGTGATATTTGAAAGTGCTTTAAAAATTTTTGATGAAGTAATAAATGCATGAGACAAGGAAGGTGATAGTTTTTTTGGTATAGGATCAGTCAGCATCATACTATCGTCAGAATGTGACACTTTAACTGCTTCAGGTGGTTTCATGGATATTGACAAAGTGCCTGAACTGTCGCTCCATTGCTCTATAGAACTAAGTGTTGAACCAATACTGTTAATCGACATCTTATTGTGTTTTATCTGTGCGGATTCTATTTTATTCTGATTTTCTTTATTAGGTACGCAATCAGTAATATCCGTTTGAATTGATACAACTTTCTGTTCTGGAAGTTTATTTTTCTCACGTTCATTCGCCAAAGATGTTCTCAATCCTTTCACCTCTTGTTTCAGTTTTATATTTTCTTCAAGTTGTTTTTTGTATGCTTCAAGCAACTTATTATATTGCGTAGTTTTCAGATCTAACTTTTCTTTTAATTCAACCGCTAAGACGTGCGAAGATATTTTATTAAATCCTTCATTTTTATCAAAAGTTGCTTGTTCAATATTATTTTTCACTTCATCACCCATTGCTCTGATGCTTTTAATATTTTCAATTTTTATAGGACAAGATGTATCATTCTCTATAGTGACTTCCATTGGCTCTGCATCATTATAAGTCTCAGATTGAGCCTGTTCTTGTTTACTTGCGTGTACAGTTTTATTTACATCTATTTTAGTGGAATGAGAATCACGCATATAATCTTGATAAGTTACCGTACGCAAATTGTAAAATAGTGTCGACACATCTTGATGACCATTTTGGATAAGAGGTTGTTGAACGGTCACATTTGCAAACGATAATGGAGTTCGTCTATCATGAATATTATACTCTTTGTCTTCAACTCCATTCTGAATTTTATCATCGGTATTCAAAGGATCTTTTTCATTCTGCGCATCAAAAGCTACATTTATTTGGACCTCGTCTTGTGTAGATTCCTCATGTATTGATGGCAAACCATTTTTATTATCTTGACCATTTAATACAGTAGTAGTGGCATTATAAGGTGGTGTATCTCTGTCACAGGCTTCCTCAATTTCCAACTGCTTGATCGCTCTTTCAGCATAATCCTTTATTATTTTGTTTGGGGTCTTTGATTTTTCTGCATCATTGATTTTGTGATCTGTATTGTTTTGATTCTGGATTACATCTTCCTGATATTGTTTTTGCTTGTCTGAAGAACGTCTTAGTTCCTTCATGGTTTTAATGTATCGCTTGACTGGGCTTTCTACATGTTGATATTTTGCCGGCCCTGGCTTTCTGTACACCATGGAATACATCATAGCATTTTGTGGAATGTTTAGGTAGTCTGGCCTTAAATGCGAGTTTTTGGGATGTCCTGTATACATATTATTCATACACACACTTAAATCTTGAAGAGAAAGACTCTTTTCTTTATCATTATTTTTTATTCTTCTATTGAATAGAAAGTCATCAGACATTCTATCAGAATTACTCAAATCAATATTGTTACCATCATTATAAGTATGTCTAAGACCTTCTTCATCATCTTCCTCATCATCTTCTTCCTCTTCATCATCATCTTCATCTATCAAATGCTTCATGTTCAATTCATGTAGATGTGACTCTGAACCAAATTCGTTGTCAAGTTCTAGATTCTCCATATCTATAATGTAATGCATCAATTATTTTTATGAACTTGATATAAAATACAAAACATTTAAGCATACAAGTGTGCATAAATATTAGTTATCTATTTAAAATAAAAGAAAGAACTAGTATAATTTTTAATTTGTATACTTCCTTGTTATCTTACCTTCACTATCTCCATCTTCATCTTCACGCTCAGTGTCTTCTTCAGAAGATACAACATATACACTGCTACCTTCCTCGTCATCACTGCAGGGAGCAGGGCTTGCGCTATGGTTTTCCTGCATTTCTTGAGACACATTCTCTTGTTGCTTCGCATTAACAACATCTGAATCGTTGGGTCTCGAGGTGCTAGACACGCTGATATACGTCGGCATCTCCTCGTCTTCTAGCAGAGCCGTGTCCGTTTGACTCATCATTAATTTAACTTCGCTCTTGATCGAATCGTTCGGTAAATCTACTGTTTTTGGCTCCGTCTCGGTATCGTCGGCCGAGTGTTCTTTTGTCTCCGACATCGTCGAACGGTATGAGACTGTTAGGAATCAACAGAAAACACGTAATTTGCTTTGAATAACGCAATCTAGTCCACGTTATTGTTCACGGCATACATCGTAATTTACTTCAGATATATTTGCCGACCCGGCAAATGTAAGTGGCGCGCGATAGAAAACACTCTTTTATCAGCCGCCATTATGAGACACACAAGTCTACAGTAAAAGAATTCTTTCATAACATTGTCGCGCGAAGATATTTCCACAATTATACTGCATATGCCGCAAATAAATCGCGTTTTCACTTTCAACGACACGACACAAACCACCAGCGCGGATAATCGTGCATCAAACTCTATCAACACCTAGTATCCTTGCAAGTTTAATGACCTGCATGCCACAGGGCTGTACGACGTGGACATCGTAATAATCGTACTGTATTTTGTGCGTAAGACTCAGATTGAAAACAGTTTGATAATAAAATCACACGTAAAAATGAACATCATTGACTTCAACAAAATAACAGTTTAACTCCAGTAGAGAATAAGTACGTGTTTACTTTTATAATGCGTACAAAACACCATCGCTAAGTTCTAAAGCAATGTACTTCCGCGCATGCGTACTTCACGAATTTCACAAGAGATGATACATGCATATGTATTATATTCATGTTTTTCATCATTTTTTTTTACTGAAAAAAATTGACCCGGTCTTGTACAATCAACCGAAAATGTCTACAAGTGCATCTTCTTTCACGTTCTTAAATAAATTTAAAACGCACAGAACATGATTTCAGTAATGTTAATGCGACATTCCGGCGCATCGCATATGTGCGCCGTTGTGGCTGCGTTCAGAAAACCAAAATTATGTTCAGTATGTCAACGGAAAGTTAGCAACAAATTAAATTAACATTTTGCTTTGGTATTGTCAAACAAAAAAAACGCAATTTAACAAACCTTGAGCAGTACGCGAAGTGATCAATCACAATCGTGATTGCTACTTCATCCAAAAATGTTCGACTACGATTGATCACTTTGGTTACTTTTCCAAGTTACTGTGTCCTCGGGGTGAAACCGCGCCTATTCTAAACTTACCGTTTTCAGAAAAGTACTCACTGTATCGTAGTTTACCGCGCTCAGTGAGAACGAGAACATTCTGCTCAAGTTGAGCAACAATTGTACTTTTTGAACGCAGCCGCGGTCGACTTGGAAACACGTTCAATTGTGAATGCGCGCGGAAATCCAATTGTAACCAGAAAAATTCGATTCGATTTTACACATCGCGTATGCACGATCAACTATGACGACTTCGAGCGTAGCTGCCTTGCCTGTCACTATCGAGTTCGGGTAAGTTCGAAAGTACATAAGGAAATATCATGTGCAAAGTACATCTCACGAAAAGGCAAGACGATAAATCACTTGCGAACGTATGCTTGCAGGGGTGGGGCGGAATTATTATTCAACAAGAAGAAAAAGCACGAGCTGAACTTACCTGGTGAAAAATGTAAGTGTACGTTTTGTAAATGTAAGTCTCTCGTTATTTTCCGGCTAATGTATCACGCAAAATTCTGTAGGGACCTTGAAGCAACTGCTGGTCTGGCTACGAGATAACCTCTTAACCGAGCGACCGGAGCTCTTCATGCAAGGCGACACGGTGTAAGACCTTTTTCCCGGGTATATTTTTGCGATCAACGTCACGTAATCACGCTTATCGAGCGCGTTCGCGGCTAAGTTGAAAAACAGAATACCACAACAAATTGCTGCACAGATAAAATGGTACTTTAGTTGCACACGCTATCGCTAAGCTTAAATGGACTTCGTGTTGTAAACGCAATCGTGTGTTATTTAATAAAATGGCGACAGAATGCATTGTGCTTCTGTTGACTGACCCACAGATGGCAGCATCAGTTCTACCACGATGGTAACTAGAGCTACGCGTTTGCTGCGCAAGTGTTGTTACTGTAGTGATCGCGGTAAAATCTTGTTTGTCACCTTTTGTAATTTAGATAATTTGTTTGTTAGAAGACCGGGTATACTGGTTCTGGTGAACGACGCTGACTGGGAATTACTAGTGAGTATTGCAATATAATTTTACTAAAACATAATAATAAAAAGAGAAGTGTGAAAATCCAATTGCACGAGCGATATGTAATTTCATATATTATATCTTCTGATATTTCGGACATAACAATTTTGTTACAAAAAAGATCAAAAAACTTAATTTTTGTATAAGCTGAAAACTTTCAAGTACAAGTACTTGCTAGTTTTTGCTTTCATTGTAAAAATAATAGAATAGCGTACATAGTAATGTAGAATAAAATTGATTTTTATATATGTGACATGTACGAGTGTCGAAAAATTATCAAAACCAGTCGTTTATTAAAGTATTACTCTTAAACGCGTGCGCGAAAAAACGCAAAAGATGACATTCCTCGTCGCGCTATATTCTATCTTCGCTCCGACTTCACGATAGATAGGTAACGCGCGGCTGTTTCTGGCGTCTGACAAACGGAATACCTCGTGACCGGTTTTTACAAACGGCATAATCGGCCACCGCTATACTACTATATTCGATAACGCTTACGCGGTGGATAGGGCGCGGGATAACGGAGGGACTTCCCGAACGTTGAAAGGGCGCAAATGACCTCGGTTTGCCACACCCACAGGGAAAATTATCATTTTAAATTTGTAAATGTATACGCCGCGGCTATTAGGAGGCGAAATGCGTTCCTCTCTTTCTTTCTTTCTCTCTCTTTCTCTCTCTCTCACTCACTAGGATACCGCTCGAAGATGCTGCAGCGTCAGGGAAGAAAAGATGATGGCTCTGGCCATTATTATGATAATACCGCCGCTTCTCCGTGCGCTTCGGCTTCTACGTTTCCGCATCTTTTCACTCGGCTCTTTTTTCCTCAAGATGTACATTGTATGTGTATATTTTATATACGTGTATATATATAATATACATATGTATATGTATAATATGTATCATTCAGTTCTCTTTTTCTTTCTCGCTTCTCTTTTTTTTTTTTCATCACATCATTCATTTTTTCCTTCATGCAACCGTATAGTTGCACTTTACGCAAATATCCTTGCAAAATTTTTTCAAACATTTTCAAGATTTTCGATCTTCGAATGTCGATATAATGAATACGTTTGCTATCGACAAGAGACGTTGAAAGTATGAGCGCAAAAAAGAAAGAGAAGTCGTCATAAAGACAAAGTCTTTATTTGATAAAGGCACGTACACAACATCTCAGATTTGCCGAACTTCCTTTCGAAGTTGAAAGAATTAAAATTCTTCGATCAACTAGATTAAATTTTTCCTTAACGAAAAACTATAAAAAACGTCCTAATACGTTTTTCAGACGTAAGTGGACTAGAGATCTTCGTGTGCGTTCGAAAATTAGTTGGGAATATTTTAGTAGATAAAAATGTCGCAAAACTGTATACATAAAACCGATTATAAATTTTTCGAAGAATGTCATTGTATCGTGTATGTGAAAAAAATAGTTTCATAAAACTATTTTCCATGTGCAATTTCGCGGCAAGCTTTAGTCACTCGATTGACCAGAGAAGTATAGAAAAATGTAATTTCAGGGTGAAGGCGATTATAGACTGTGCCCGCGGGACAAGGTGCTCTTCATCTCGACGTTGCACGGAGGATAGAAATTTCTGATATTGGACATCGACGAGGATAAGAGTGCGATCTACCCAAACATCGTGAATTTTGTTTGTGATATGTACATATACATATATATCACTAAATACACATATGTACATATATGAAGATCTTTATTATTTTTACATCATAGCGTTACATACATTGTCTGCGACATGGAAAACTAAATCTTTATTTCTGCAAAAAAGGTAAATTAATATTATATTGTAATATTAAAAAATATTCTTATAATTTCCAATAATAAATATATCTATGATATTCGGCATCAAACAAAATGCTCAAGTTTACTATACAATAATTTAACTCTTTCTAATCTAATTATCAAATCAATTTTGAAAGTATGTCAGATCAATTAAGAGATCAATTCCAAATCAGAATTTAATAGATCAAACGTTACACACACATTAGATTTGTTTTTAGAAGATAAAGAAAAGATAAAGAAATATTGTTTGATTGTAGAGAAGTTTTATATTAACTTTTGATTAAAGTTGCGTCTACGCAAAAAAAAAATCAAACCTACCGGTAATGCTAGTGCATTAAATGTATAGTTAGTTACGCGTCTATGAAATAGAGATTTCGCGATATCGAACCAATCAGTCAGACAATAGATCGATGAATCTACCACTACATGCTGTATATTAATCTAGCGATACAAAATGACATTAATTAATCACGCGCATAATCCGCACGAAAAATTGTGGAAAAAATCCTAACGATCGTGGACGAGGTAACTGATAAGCCCCCCCCCCTCTCTCTCTCTCTCTCTCTCTCTCTTTCTCTCCCGCGCATTTTCCGATTCTTCCGCATGCGTGCTCACGTGCATTTGCACGCCGTTTGTGTGCGACTTGCGCATGTGTGCGAGACGCGTCCGCCTATCAACGAGAACCTGAGTGTGTCGCAATCGCTAATGGCCTGGCGTGGTTGGATGGTCCAGTGATTAATTGTGTCACCCATGATTACATTACGGACACTGCGGACCCACTATATTATATACGGGCAGACGTGCGTGTAGCGGGCAGGATTGCGCGTTACGTACGTGCGCTGCGCGTCGCGACGGTGCATCCGTGCGTGTTTGCCGGACGGCTCGAGGAAATGCGCTCGTACGTGCTTGTAACAAGTCGGCCGCGACAGGGGGAACGTGCCCGGCGAAACATCCCGTCCAGCGAGTCCGCGAGTCCGCTAATCTGCAATTGCAAGGCGTACTGAATGATGACGCATACGAAGAAACGGCTCGCGCTGCTAATGCACGACGCCGTCGCGTTGCGATATCACGAGCTTTCGGTATTTACCCGCGATGCCCCGTCTCGTTGATATTCGGAGCCGTCTGAGAGCGTTCGCACGCACGTACCTCGCAGTCCATAATCTATACATACGGGGCTCTATACTTCCGCGATGGTTCGTGAGTAGCGTATGAAACAGAGATTCCTTATTTAAATATGAAACAGGAGAGATCTTTATGTATGTTTTTCCTAGTTATAGATAATGGAAAGTTTTTTTTATTTTTCTCGGATACTTAACTTCCAGAGATACAATTGCTGTTTTTTTTTTTTTTTTTTTTTTTTTTTCAATAAAATGAAGAATCTTCGTACGCGGAATAAATTTACAGCAAACTAATTTTATCGTTACACTAAAAAAGTGATAACAGAAAAGTAATGTTAAGTTTTAACATTTAGAGCAATTTTTCTCTGACGGCGTATATTCTCTAAATTTTCCTGAAAATAATAGTTTTTATTTTTTCTCCGTACATTGGTGTTTAAACATTCGCGTGTTTTGGTCTGTATCGACAGGGATTAGACACAGACTCGCGCGGCGAATTAGACTCGGAGCTAGTCTGGGATTTTCGGCTAGAAGATGAAATCGGCCTGGTATCGTCTCAGTATTAAAGTTTCGCGACGTCTCTAACAGTTGTTTTACTTTTAAACGTAGGTATAATTTCTGTTATCTCCAACTGGCGCGCCGCGCGCGCGATGCCGCGAAATATAAAATAATAAAGGACCATGACGCGGGGAATAGCGGGACGGTGGGAACTTTGGCCATTACGTCGAAACAGTTTGGCGCTAACGCGTCTTCAACTTTTAACGGCTCGCCCTCATATTTTGTATCCTTTTTCGGTTCGCCGCGTTTCTTGCAATTTAGACAGTTGAATCTCTTAGCGATTTTAGAGAAGATACATCGAAATTTTAAGTAACAAAACATCTTAAATAAAATTCAGAATTTGTACTGCAAGTGTCTTCTTTTGTTTTTTCTGTCATGTCGGATAATTACATGTAAGTTTTATTCCTCTCTTTCTCTGTTTCTGTTTCTCTCTCTCTTTCTCTCTCTCTCTTACGGGTGCTATATTTATTTCAGTTTGCTGCCGTCCAACCATTTGGTTACTAATCCTCTTAGTTGCCTCTAGCGTATACACGGCTTTTGTATTTCGATTTCTGTACTCACACCACGTTGTTTAATAAACTTGCGCACGTGTGTATGTTCATATATATACCATGAATCTCGCTAACCGAGCTATATTTTCAAAAACAACATCTAATTATTGTCGCGGTAACAAATTTATCTTTGAGTTCACACAAAGGTCTTTCTAAAGTAGTTCGTGCCATGAATTGCAGCGTCTTTCGTACGAGTGTAGCATCCACATTTTTTTGCGATAGGAACAAGGATGGACGACTTAAAAATTGCAAGCTCGTCGTCTAATGGGCACGTAACGGCTTCTCTTTCAATCGACGATGTGGCAAAAGAGGCATCCAGCGCTAGGTCGTTGTGGAAAATTGAGCAAAATCCGTCTTTTGTAAGAACGAATAATTTCACACGGATAACACCTGCCGGCGCTTGGCTACAAGCCCGGGTTCGTTTCAACTCGATCGAGTCTTGTCTCCGACTGTGGTCACCCACATCTTCTTGCGTTCTCTTTTCGCTCGATGTCTCTTTTACGCTCTCTTCGCCACTTCTGCTATTCGTTGACCTTTTCCTCGCCTTTTTTTTCCTTTCGTAAAAATGTCGCCGAGACGCGAATCATCAGCATAAAGCGAGTAGTTTTATGAGCCGTAGCGGATAAACGCTATCGCGTTACATTTTCTTCAAGCGTGGCGCCCGCACTGTTACTCGCTTCGCGATTTCTACTGCTGATCATCGCAGACTCGCCCCGACCGACTGCGTTAAGAATTTCAACGACAGTGCTTTCTGTGATGCCTTTTTTTGCCGGAACATCCTTTCTTATCCTCGACTCGAGAGAGGAAAACGCACAAAAAAGGCAGTTCCTGCTACGTAGATTTGCAAATATCTCTCTACAGCCTTAATGAGCTCTATGTGTGTTGTAGTGCAGCTCAATACAAAAGCTTGAATGGTAATTTAAGAGAAAGAATATGCTGCGCATTTTTTTTACAGAATTTATAATTCCGTAAAACTGTTGTGTTTTGAACGCATTCTTGTTATTTTACTGTACGGTTTTATTTTATATCCGCGGACAGAAAAATATTTCTTTTATCTTCCGAGAAATCATTCTGTATATTTCGGGTAACGCGCAACATTGCGCGATTAAATAAGATCAAAGAGAGGGTTTTTTGACAGAAATGTGAAAAATGATGCGCACGGGATACAGGATATATTGATTTCTGGAATTTCTGTGAACGTTTCATACATTTCATATTGAAAAAGGGTGTGGTTGCGAGTACAATATCTCGTGAAATCATTTGGCCTGTGGGTTTACGGGAGTCAGTCGATCGTAAAAAGAGATCCTGACGCACAGCTCGTAAAACCGACTTAATTCATCCTATAAAAGGAAACGCTTTGGTCGAGACCTCGTTTTTTCTTCACGTACATTTCACGTTGTTATAAATTTGCTTCTTGTTTCAATAATATATAAAATACATTACAATTGTGCTTATTTTTCATAACATTTGTGTGCAGAGTTAAAATTTATTTGTTACATGAACATATAAATTGAGTTTCATATGTTAAATTAATTTGTTATGTCAATTGCCTTACAAAGAATGTCATATAGAGAGCAAGAATGGCACTAGGGGCATTATACCTAGATGTGCACAGCTATCAACTCTTTGTACCAAGTACTATTCTTATTTCCCATTGCACCTACACACACACACACACACACACACACACACACACACACATATATATATATATATATATTTCTACACAGAGCAGCGGTCGAAAGATCACGCGGGAGAGAAACCCAACGCACCTGTGCGCTGTATATAGATGGCAGAAGAAAAGATAGGATAATAGAGAAGTGTGGGAGGGAAAGGGGTGAGAAGCGCAGAAGAGAGAAGGAATTTTCTTCCCCTAATATCTTCCGATCTCCCGTCGAATGCACAACCTGGCAAATTGGAAGAAGCGCGCGTCTTTTCCCTCGCGGGCATCACGGCCTGGGGGGATACGTTAAGGGCTAACGTGGGAGGGGGTACGACGGCGGATTGCACAATGCACGGGATTTCGTCCGGTCCATCGGGAGTCCCGTCGCGTCCCTATGGCCAGCTATTAGGGCGCGGAGTTTTCGCGGAGGGATTTCCTCCGCAGAATGTAGCAGGATAGCTCGACGAAGAACCGTCGGGGACGGGAGTCGAGGATGGCAGATAATTTGTCCAGCGTCCCTCTCTCTTCACCCTTTCTGCTCATTCTTCCGCCCCTTCGTCCGACGTTTCGTCGATGCCCAAGAGAGGTAGCGGACAAGCCCGCGCCGCTGACCCGAATCTCAACTAGGTGTCTATGTCTATTTTAGTTATCCACCCGTGATGAGCGCATGGCTCGCGTAATGCGCTCCAATGCGTACGCCAATAGTTGAACATTTGAGTTAGGTTGAGTAATCTTCCTTCGCTAAAGATATGTTTTTTCTCCAAACACAAGGAGCACAAAGAGCCAAAACTAACATTTCTCGATTTTTCGAGCTTTTAGAAGGAAAGTCAAATTCAGAAAAACATCTAGAGTGTGCAAAATTTTTACTGCAAATAAATTATAAGTTATTATAAATATACACTTTTAGAGTATATTTATACGCTCTGGTTTAGATTTTTAAAGAATTAAAAAAATAAGATAGATAATTTATCGAAATGTGTTTGTCCGTCAGTAAGTTTGCTTTACAGTTCACACATTTTAGTATAATGCAATAAATACTACGCGCGAGTCTTCATTTTTTCTAGTAAAAATGTGATAAAAATAAATAAATTTTTCTCGTTCCCGTAAAAATACTTTATTAAACGTTTGCATTCTTGTTTGGGCGGGAATTGTTCGGTCTGATGCAGAATAATTCCATAAGGATGAACGAGACCCTTAAACAATGGCACTGAGAGGAGAAAAAAGAAAATTGTGCGTCAGACTATCAGGGCGACTTCTTACTTCGGTAATTCCTCGGTAGTGCCTGGTTTCATATAACTGCGACTCTCTCTCTCTCTCTCTCTCTCTCTCTCTCTCTCTCTCTCTCTCTCTCTCTCTCTCTTTCTCCTTTCTCTCGGAGACTTTCGATGTGCGAGGGCTGCAGCAGCCGTGCCAGAGAGGGTGGTAAATGGTACTAAAGAGAGAACGCAATTTGTATGTACAGTAAGCCGCTGTAATTGCCAGACCACCTATCTACCCGCCGTAAATGCGTATCGAATGCCCCAACACCCTCCTTTTGCTCTTTCCCCTCTCCCCCGTTACCACTAATTTACATATTATAATTTATAGATGAGAGATACCGCGCGCCACAAGAGAGAAGCGGGTAGCTTCTTCCGTTACGAAGTTGGAACTTTGTAACGTGCTTCTCCCGGTGATAATTCTTTTTAGTCTCAACGCTATTTTAGTCTGTCGCGCGGTATTAAAGTTTACATGCTGTATTGCGAAAGAGAGTTTTAGTTTTGATAATGTTTGAGAAGAGAATTATTACGTGATTCCGTCTTATCACTTTTATAGAGTTGTTTGCGCCGTTCTATTACCTTATTAAATATCTTCTGTATAAAAGAAAATTTTTAAAGATAAAAAAGTAATGCTGAAATTCTCCAAAAAACAAGAATAAAATAGTTGACTATTTTTTGGAGAATTTCAATACTTTATCTTATAGTTTCGATGACTTTTTGATTCGATAAGTCTCACACGTTGCACTTACCGCTAGAAAAATCCATTCTAAGACTATCAGTCCGTAAAAAGTGCAGTAAAGTAAGAAGATGGTTTATTTTATACTAACACGCTTTTACGTGCCGCGACGAAAGCTCGTTGATTATAAGCAGTGTTTTTGGATGCGTGGAATAGGTGCACTTTGCGATAAAATCTAAAATGTTTAAGAGATGACGAGGCGAATGAAGATGTATGAGTGTGACGTGAGGGAGAGAAAGAGAGAAAGAGATGAGATAGCTTTCACTGCGCGGTAACTAAGACGTACTTAGCCCTGGGGTTAAAAGGTGGAGAGTCATCGCGTGATTGTGGAACGTTATTCTACACCACATAAGCCGGATAGAGGAAACGTTTCTGCCCAAGGTCTGTTCTTCCTCTCCTGCATAGGGACACCGGCGAAGGATCAAATCACTCTTAAGACGATCCCGGTGACTCGGATAATTTTCCATTAAAATGTGTTTGTATTCAATCCGCGAACGCAATATAGACACGCGACAGTAAATCAGTCGCTCATTATATTGAGTATCTTTAGTTCTGATGGTCGATAACATTTTTTCTAATGAATTAGGATCGAATTAATATGTCACTGAAGTTTGAAATGCTTGATAGAAGCCAAATATATTTTTTAACTCGACGAGCATTCCAAACATAAATTATTCGACAACATAAATTAATAGAAAGTATGTAGATGGAAAAAATGTACAGACTATACAAAAGTGCATTAAAAAATACATAGCTTTTATTATAATAATCAATAGTAATCGCGCGCGCAATGTTATTTATGACGGTAGAAAATTGCCAATTCCTGGCACATACTCGAGTTTAACGCTTAACTGCATTTGCTTGAATAGCTTCGGGTTGACGTCATGGAGTTTTATTGCTTCTTTATTTATTTTTCAACGATATTTATTTGACGAGCTACGATGCTGTACTATTTCGAATAATACGACGCAAGACAGTCATTCGCGAATAAAATTGCCTCAAGAGTAAAGCGACTCATCTTCGAGAAAACTAGAAATGTTTACGCGCCAAATGTCTTCAAAATTGAAGCAGCAATGTACAGATGTAATAGACATCGTGCACGAAAATAGTTCTTGACGCTATTTACAAAATGCAACATACGTACATACTTTTATTAATTTTACTGAATAATAATAAAATCTTGTGACTTCTTTATTTTGTGACTGGTGAAGAGAAAAAGTGAAAGAGAATATTTTCTTTTATCTTTTTTAAACACAACAGGTTTTTTTGGCGGTTTTTGTCCATCATGTTAAAGTTTTTTATCATAAAGATGGAATGACAGAAAATTGAAAGCGTGCAACTGCACTGCATTTACGGATTGTGTCAAAAGAGTATAGAGCATATAATGCAAAGATCAAAATGGAATTGTATAAAGCGCTTATCATACCTATTGAATCGCGCTTACATGGCACCATATACCAACGCCGCAGGAATACTAAGAAATAAGAAGTCTGCGTATAAACGTGATTGAATGTGCATGCGCGTACGTGTGTGAGAGAAATACTCGCGTCTTTTTAGAACGCTTTATCTAGCTTTGAAAAATCGATCATTCGGCAAAAGAATTTCTTTACCAAAAACTACGATGAAATAATACATGAATTTTAATAATAGTAGCTATTTTTTTATTATGCTTTACATCAGCAAAATATATTCTCTTTTAATTTGTGTTAGGTGATTATTTTTAGAAAAACAAAAAATCTAAACGTTTGCGTACTAAATCAAGATAGAAAATAAATTAACTTTATTCTGTTTATTGAATTGCGCAAGTATAATTTAGTTTAACATAGTTTAATTTACAATTTAATTTATCAAGACTTATTCAAAATACTGAAACTTGATATCTCGCGGAAAAGTGATACCTAGTTAAATTCCATTGAAAAAAAATTTGGGGCTGCGAGTTGAGCAACAAAGAAATATATTTACCAACTTTAGTGACCCAGTTATTAATAATTATTCTGCAATGCTGATTAACTGCTTAAGAGAAAATTGTATTCCAAAATTACAAACTTTCCAAGTTTAAAGAGGCACGCCAGAAGAGTTAATTCTAATTTCTTTTATCTACAAATCCGCAGCTAACTGCGACGAAACGCTATTCATCAATATACATGCGCAACAAACGTACACTTCATACTAACGAACGCTCTTGAATAAATCGATAAGTGCGAGACATCGTTCTTCGAGAAGGCTCGCTTCGAGAGAGTTACCGTGCCACGCTAGAAATTCCGGGCATGGGCGTAACATTGAATATGCATTAGCGTCACTACGTCGTCGGGTGCAACGTCGAACGAAAAGGAGGGTCGGCAGCGACTCATATTGTGACCGGAATAAACAAACTATCCTTTAAGTTTCCTTTCGCCCGACGACGACGACCGGCGTCGTTGTTTCGACGGCAGGACGAAGAATCCTTGATCGAATTATCGTAATCACGCGTTTCTCTGGGCGGAACGACGATTCTTCTTCCCTTCAATTTTATTTGCGCACGTTTTCCGACGGACGAGGAAACGTCGTGAGGATACTGCCCGACGAGCACCCGTGTCACCCTTTACCGAAGCGCCCTTTGTCGAGACCTTATCAATGAAAGACGGCAATTGTGATTACGATGGGTACACACCGCATGGGGCGCAATTTAGCGTGAGGATGATGATTCCTATCTATGATTCGGTCTCCACTTTTCGAGGTTTGTGATAAAACTGAGGAGACCTCTCGAGCGTACGCAAATTTAAACAAGTTGTCTCTTATTTTAAAATTGAATTGGAAATATCGAATACGCTACGTAATTTTCTATATTTTTGTGGAAATGTCGCACGGAAGAAAAAAAGTGCACTTCTAAATCGACATTTCAGAAAATTGAGATTTAAAAAATCTCAAAATAAATTATAAACAGAACTCTTCTTGCAATTAAAAATTAAAAACTTTGAGCAAAAACAAGAGGACGGAACAATGCTGACACATTCGCGTTTTCACTCTTACAGCACGGCTTTATTCCTTCTATAGGTTAAACTATAAATTTTTTGTTTTCAGTTTTGGCTTTCTGTGCTATGCAGTTTATCGAATATATTAATTAGTTCCGCGTAATAGATGAATTTTTTTAAGATGACATAAAATTGCACCGCCATTCGAGCGGCAGCAGGCGCTTACCCATAGTGGCGCCGGTCGTTAATTTGTCTCGAGGCAATCCATAACTAGGATCGTGTCGTTGAAGGGAGCGTCGGTCGGTCGAGGGGGCATGAAGGAGCTAAGCCGTGGCATATCGGCTCGCACGTGGACGTGCGTGATAACGAAGCTTACCATCGCGATCGTCGCGCGCGTGTATGCCTGTACGTACATCACGAATGTACATCCGGATGCAAAAGTTATGTCCTTATGCGCTTATCACATTATTAATTAATAGCTATAATAATCGTTACAGGCAATATCATAAAATAAGAATCTATAAACGGTGTGTTACTTAATTGTAAAAAGTCAAACAGTTAAGTTTTAGCTATAATATTCAAAAGGCGACATTTTTTCAGTTACTAATTGCATTATTCAATCACTCCCCATTTTGGACAGAAGAAAGTGACAAATTTTCGATTGGTACAAAATATTTCAAATACAAAATCGCACGAATCATTAATACACTCCACAGCATGATGCACATGCGTAAGTTGGTCCCGGGGCGGAGCTGAAAGTTTGATATTACCTTGGCAAGTGTCCACGACAATCTTATAACTCAAGTGTTCACTGGCTATTATGCGTGCAGCGTATTTCCGCGTACGTGGAAAGAGAAATGACGTTTCGTACACATATAAAGCGTTAACGCGCACGACGAGATGTCGACGTGATTCGATCCACCTACGTGAAATTCTCGCAGAACGGACATTTGGATCGCGCGGAATCATCGCAATACTTTCGGCGGCCGGAAGTTAAATTCAAACTTTAATTGACATGCCACATCGTTCCGGATCGCGTGGTTCGAAGTTGGAGGATATGCATTATCTATCGTTGTGTTTCCAAGCGCGCTGTCACGGATCGCCGATTGCAAAAATTTCGCACGGAACTTTTCAAAGCGACGACACGATTGCGCGAGCCCGCACATTCAGACGTCTTACTTACTTGATAACGATGATTATTTTGCACGCGAGAGCGTCACGGTATATAGGAGAGAAAATTCATTCCTGGAGAGATACACTGATGAGGATTGCGATACGAATTTATTCGTGCCCATCGAGTTTTGTGGTGTTTCGAGGAAATAAAAAAGCGTCGAGAAACTTGAGTTTTACGCGCGCGCTAACTTGTCTCGTTTCTAGACGTAGCGTGCTCGTATTAGATGACGATCTTTCGGTCGTCGTATCGATCCTCGCGTTGTCTTTTGCACTTGATCGGAGCGTAAAACGAAAAGAGAGAGATGTACTATCACGTATAAATTTGAAGTCTACATCTTGTTTAAAGTCTATCTCTCTGTCAAACGATCGTGCTTATAAACTCTTTTTTGGTCATTTTCTTCCACTTAAAATGCTACGAACACACGAAATTATTGACTTCGGAAATTCTTTTTCTCTTTCGCGCGGATTAAAAGCGAGAGAAAGATAATACGGAGGGTTTTTGCCGACGCGAAAGTGAAGGGCAATAGCTAGAGGTAATTGTCTTTCTCGTTTCTCACCATGTACATATAGACGTAATACATGTATGTGTATATACGCGCGTGCGACGAAGAAAGAAATACAAAGTGCGCCGCGCAAAGCGAGAAGTAGTTATATTGCCAGGCTTGGTGCCAGCGGCCCTTGTAAAAGCTACCCTGTGGCCTCATTATAATAAACCGCAAGGGGCGCGACATAACTTACGTTACAAATTGTCCGCGGCATTAGATTGTCGTTATAAGTACTTTCGCGTATTTTTCATCGACGGTTACGAGACTCAATTATCGAGATTTCGTTATCAGATTGGAATTTTATAAGCGGTAATAACAAAAAAGAATTGCTTCGCTTATAATGACTTTCTTTACATGTATAATAAAAATTGCGTGCGATGAAGTAAAAAGCTTTTTTTTTAATATATTTTCCTTACTTTGAAGTATCGAGAAAGCGCTAGGAAGGGGAAGTACAAAGTCAAATTACTCTTTAAGGACTTTCTTTTCTTAAAGGTGTTAAGTCACAGTGCTTGCACAGCATCATACTGGCCCAATGATGGAGCTATGAGAACTTCTGCTGTACGAGCAATAATAACAGCGACATTGTCAGAGCAAACGAACTTTGCTCCGAGTGCCGGTAGTGAACTTGTTAATATTGTATTCGAATTAAAAACTTGCGCTTCCATCTAACTGCAAAGGATTGAGAATAGTTAAAAAGTTATAAGAGACTCTCGCGCAACTATGTTGAGCATTCTCGCAACTAAGAAGGTATCGAGCAATAATAGACGAGGAGGCCACGAGTAACTTGGAGAAAAATAATAAAATAATGCTAATCCCGCGATATTAACTTGCTTAAGGTGACGAAAGAACGGTGGAAGCCAGCGGACACGAGAGAAGAGGCAATCTCTGTCGGAACAATATTTAAACTTCATTATGAAGCCGAGCATCCTGTTGCCTCTCACTTTACTTCTTTTTTTTTTTTTTTTTAACCGCTCACTTCCTTTCGCCGCGCCGCGCCTCTGTAGTTTTCGCTCGCGCTCTCTTAGGTTTGCAAAATAAAACGAGCGAATAGTTTATTTTCGTGCGCGGAGAATCTATCATAACTCATTAAATGTTTCTACAGTCTTTGCTCGCTATTTACAATTGCAGGCAAGTGTGTATCTTAATCTCGCGCTGATAAAACGTTGTATTTAGCATTCTAAACGATCCAAATAAACATATGGGGCGGAATTTATGTTTGACTTGCAATATGGGTTAAGCGCGGATAAAAGCCGAAGTTGTACATGAAGTTTCCGGAATCCCATTCCAAGACATCTAGTGTACGATCTGAAACTTCTTTACTCGAATAGGAATCTTAACGTTTCCACTTGCCGTGTATTTTATTGGAATATCTTCTTACTTGCTCGGATTGCACGACGGGGCAAGAGAAGATGCGTACATGTGCGCGCTTCCGTGTAGTGGAAGGCATAAGGAAGTCGCCGAAGATAAGGCGAATTGAAACCTAAGGAGGTGTCGGCAGAAGAGGTTGAAGTGGTATCGGGGGTGTTGCTAGGTTACTACCCTGCTTCCGTTGATGAGAGCCGAAGGTGGGTAGGCGGCGAGGTTCAATGCGTATGCGCGTTCGTTCGATAGCAGCAAGACCCGACATGCGGTACACCTCAAATGTTCTGCTTCTTCTTCGCGCCGCCGGCTTTAGAGATCTTAATTTCCTTCTTGTTCCTTATATACATTCGCTTTCATTTGCCGCTTCACCAAGTTTCAAGATAATTTCCCGCCGTGTTCCCGATAGTGTAGCTGATCTCGCGCTAGTAAAATAATGCGATGATATGCATAATTAATTGCACATTTATTGACTCGACCGAGGAAGTAATGCTTTTAAAATTGAGAATTATTTGTTATAAATGATATAATCTTTTAAATGTATTTTTAGTTTTTTCAGAAAAATTATATTTGATAGCACATATTTAATTTTCAAATTAATTTAATTCGAGTTACATTTGGGCAAATTTACACAATATATTTACATATCTTTTTCATATATATTTTATACGAATTTTTATCTCTTTATGTATACTACATTATGCCTTCAATTGCTCGACCGCGTATCTTGGTTGCGAGAGATGCAGTCGCCGGATGGTAATATACGTATATATATCGTTTTACACGCTACGTTAGAAAATAAATCACATAAGCTTCCATTAATGGCTGGTCAACGCGCGGTCAATGGCGTTAAACACAGTTCTGGTTTTAGTAAGGATAACCGGTAGCAGACCCTCCCAGCGGCATCCCGTTAGATACACCCGCGATCCGTTACGTCGGTCCCTCTTGTTTCGACGTTGTGGTTGCATTAAAACAACCTGTTACCTCACGGAGCAAGTCGTCGGATGTGAATTTCTGGCAGCGATGAGCGATTTACCGGGGCAAACGATGAGAATTAACCGATAAATTGCGCCGTTATGTACTCTATCGTTCGCGCGCACGAAACGCGCCCGTAATTGCATTACACGTTCGTACATCGACATATTCATTTTCGTATAAACGAAAGAGAGAGAGAGAGAGAGAGAGCGAGAGCTCTGCAAGTTCTCTCGACGTAACCGTCAAACAAACGAGCGCGCGAACACATTCTCGCGGCTGAAATATTCGCGGGAGATTGCGCGTGATGATTTCTGGAATCCAGTTGAACCGCGCGAAATGAACTTCCTTTTTAACGACGTAACGTTTTCCGATGAAAAGAAGCAGAGGCGAGGTCTCCTCCGCCGGGAATAAGGAGGCCATTTCGAATCGGTTCGTCCGTATGTATCGGTTCAATTTTCATTTTCACCTGGCACCTTCCAATTTTCCCCGGCACTCTTCCTCCGCCGAGTAGGTACATACTCGAGTTAACGACTTCATCTGGCACAGCGGCGACGATGTACTTCGTACGGATGGCGAGGAGAGAGAGAAGGAGGTTGCTCGCTCGAGGGCTGAAGACTGCCAGAAACGTCGCGGGGAGCGGCGCGAGTGCTTCAGCGCACTCGAGGATGCTGGCCGGAGTTTCCGGGGCGAGACTTGGAAAATTAATTAATTTGTTCATTAGAAGAATCAATATTGTTACAGCGTTGAGACTCGCGCACGGCACCCGAAGCAGCCACTTCTCCACTTGTCTTATCGTTCGTCCTTTGGCCAGCTGCTCTCTCTTTTGCTATCCTTTTCCGTTTTGCCCGACCACCTTGCCGACGTGGCACGGCGAACGAACGTACCCGGCGGCGATTTCAGCCCGGGAAATGCCAAGTTTTGCACGAGGGACGCCCGCGTAAACCGATGAGCACTCAACGTCGCGATATTCTATCTTCCGGCTCCGCCTTGCCGACGTTACATTATTCCGGCCGCGAGTATAAGCAGATTCGATCGTGCCGCGGCAAAGGAAATTCGCATTACGTTCTGATCGTCCGTTGAGACAGTGACTCGGAGAATAGATTTCGTTCTCAGCGATAGAGACGATGGAGAGCGGTGTGTTGCTGCGCGTGTACGTGCGCTCGACCGCCTCACGGAAAAATATTGTTTCTTGCCTCGCGACGTACTTTCGGTTCTTCATCCCGAACCCGGCGCGACAAATAGAGTTTACCCTTTATATTTCTGAATGCTATAAATTGCGTATTTGGTATTAAATAACGAAGAGAACGTGTTTTCAATTGTTTTTTAGAAAAGCAACATTTTATAAAATTTAATTTTATTTATTAATCCTTTAAAATGTTTTCACAAATACATTAATTATCACGTAAAGTCAAATCAAAGAAGATGTTATTATTTTGCAAATGTTACTTTTTTAAATTTTTTCAGAATTATATAGATTATTTATGTCTTTTGTGCTCTTGTTTAATTACGGAGAAAAATGTGTACTATTTAGTTCTTGACTTATCTTGGCGGTTTTTTCGTGGCTAGTCGGCAAGTCGACATTATCTTTGGGTGAAACGCACACCGTGAAAGGGCGATAAGATACGAGGGAAGATGAGAATCCACGAAAAAGGCCGCTCGGAAAGCCTACAACAATCATCGTAAGGGGATTCGGTATCTCTTTTCGGGTCTTTCGTCATTGCGGCTTGGCCTAACCACGAGTTTTCTCGAATATTCGCTTTTCTCTGTCACTCACGTCGTTCTTTGCTTTATTCGTCGACGTCACCGAGGGTGGATAGCGCAAAAGTCGATTTAATGGTTCCGCAGGAGACTCGGCTGAAAAAACAATTCCTGTTGTCAAATCTGTTGCCACGCGGCCGTAGAATCGGTCAGCGATTTTATACGAAGTTACTTTCTACGTCAGATTTTTTCGCGCGTCTCTCCTTACACTTTTTTGTGGTACTAGTCTACTTTTTTCAGAAATAAGCGAGACATTCTCGTGAATTTCATACGTGTATAAATGTTATATCTATTTTGCAATGTAATATGAATATACATTTTGAAATATTTGTCAGATGTATACATGTCGCGTAATATTGCGGTAGATAATTTTTGCATAATTTTTTTTCCGTAATATTATATCTGTGACTTTGTGTTACGTTTATTCACACGGATACTTGCACAAGCAAAGAATTTTTTTGTATGAAGTTACATTTCCATATGAATATATTGTGTACAGTAGTAGTTTTGCTTGTGAATAGTCGGCCAGCAAATCATAAAGTAGTAGCAGCGTATGAATAGTCAGACGTCGTGCGGTAATAGCGACTAGATTAATGATTATACGTAAAACAATGAATATTATAATGAATAAGTATAATCGATTGGAAATAACATATACATACAGTTCAAATTTTGACGCGCGCGTTCACTTTTCTCTCCGAAAAAATAGAGATCAGGAATGACACTGAATTTCTCAGGATAAGTTTCTGCCGGCTCGGGATTCCGAGTCATGCACCTCGACGAGAATGTACGGGATAAGAGAGAAGTCCGAAGGTTCCGTTGAAAAAGAAGATAGGCGAGAAAGAGGATGGCAAGTAAGTCAGAGTAACGTCGAAAGAACGGAAGAGAGTGTCGGCGACGTGTAGCAGGCACAGCCGAGGGTTTGCCGCGAACTTTTGCAGATATTGAATATCTCGGACCATCAATCACCTCGGCGCGGCAATATCCAAAAGTATTGGTCTTACATTTGTTTCTATATCGAGCATCGATTTATGAGCGGAGCACGTTCTTCTTTCCGTCGGTCACGATGGCGATCATCGGTCGATCTCGTAATCGATATCACCTAGCGATTTACATTATATTTTACTTCCTTATGTTTTGGGATTAATCACATAATCTTATATAAGTTGCTTATTAATAGATAGCAATTTTATAAATTATTATTTTTAAGTTTTTTATAATTTATACATATTCTATCAGATCTCACATCGTAGCCAACCTTTAGCGTATAAGGATTGTTCCTCTTTATAAGCTGCCACCAAATTCCATTTTCTGTCTTCTTTTCCACCATTTCACGGTTAATACTGGATGACAAGCGTGCGACCAAGCGCAAAAGCGCGCGTACCTACCTACTTATATACGTGCATTGTTGTGTGTCATTCAGCCTACATGCAAACGCGTCGTTACCACGCGCGTTCTCTCGCACGCACGTGTTTCATCCCGCGTACATTATTTCATATCCCACGCATCGCCGTACACATGTCCCGCTTCAGACTTATCGTGCTTTTTTCCAACACTCTTTTAACGCGCTTTTTTCATGCACTTTTCCAGAAACACAGATTGCGCTTCGTGTGTGTCCGCGCTCTTTCTCTCAGCCTTGTGTGCACGGAATACGTATTCGCACAGAGAACAAACGCGTGTGTGTGTGTGTGTGCAGTAGCACGAGAGAACAAAATGCACAGAGAACAAACGCGACTTTTACTTTTTCTCATTTGTTGACCTAGCGTCACAATGTCGCTTTAAAATTCTGGCTATTTGTCTGCCGGCGAGCCAGTTGATCATCAAGCTCTCTTAACTATTTCGGTTTTATACACGTTTCTTTTTCTTACTTATCTTCTATGAGATTTTCATCGATTTTTCTTGCCCGTTTCTTTTTACTTTCTCTAAGTAAGTGTAACTTTATTCGCTATAATGACATCTGTCGTTCGCAGTGTCCTTTGAAATTTGTTGCTAATTTTATACCAGCTCTCACAACTTGATTCTACTTTCTACTCTTTCACATCTGTTTTTGTTAACCTTTCTTCTGTAACTTTTTGTTCCTCATTCGCCTCGTGCCTTCTCTGCTTTCATTTCTTGCATCTCCTAGCTTCTAAAGTTTGCTTTTAAAGTTGTTGGAGTCTCGCTTTCATCTTCTGGAGTCTCGCGCCGACATTTGCGTCCATAACTGTCGAAATTTCAACAGACTCGAAAACTGTGTCTCGCAGGTACAGCAAAGATTCTCTGATGCGAAAACATGTCGAAGTCGCGGGACATAAAAATGAAATAGCGCGTGAGAGTTGCAATAGTGCAAAAATTCGAAAGACTGCTTTGCAAAAATATACGTTCGCGATTAGTTACATAAATAAATAGTTTCTTCAAATTTGTCTAATTCAAGATATTTATTTATTAAACAACGTATTTATATGGATGACATTTCGATAGAGAATTTTATTAAAAAAATGAGAAAATTAACCTATTTCTAATTATTTAGAAATCTACTTTCTATTCTGTAATCTATTTCTAATTTTTTTACTCTGACCACGAGAGTTCCGATTTTAACAGACGCGCGTAATTCCGCCCGTAACATTTTCATAAGATTTTTTTCTCACTCTTCGGGTAGAAACGACTTCTCCGTGGAATCACTCCACTTCCGACGACACAACGCATCAAAGTGCTTCGCGTGTAAGACATCGCGTAGAAACACTGGAACTCGATAAGGAGTCAGATCTCTCAAGATGTGCTGCACCTCGGCACTTTGCTATACGAGAGTTAGTTTTTTTTTCTCGTCCCTTACCGCCTCGTCGGGATGGGATATATACACGGCAAGCTGTTTCGTCGTTTCTCCCTTCCTTGAAGGGCAACCCTCGGCCATCTCCGAATGGAACTTACGGAGCGGCGAAAAATGTGCGACGTAGAGAAAAGCGCGCGTTCCAAGTTTCTTTATTAGATCTCGGATGTCCATTCGGCGGAAATGGGTCGAAATCTCGCGTCGCTCTTTCCTCTCCGCGGTTATTTTCTTTCGCGTTTTCTCTCGACGAGTCGTCATCGCGCGACGCTCATGTTCATCCGAAAATGCAAAGAGCCGAGACAGCGCAGAATAAGAAACACGGGGAGATACACGTAATAAAGTATAAAGACGAGATTTTTCGCACAGTCTGCTGCTAAGTTAAGCGAGCAGTCGCACGTTTTCCCGTCGTCATCGAACTGTTGCCTGTATCACTTTTTGATAAGAACGTTCCTCCTTTTCTTCAACGCGTTCATACGAGCGCATTTGCGCAAGATGACGCGACAAAAATTCGTTCCTTTCGGTACTTGATGAGCAAACTGGGTAGCATCTGGTAACAAAAGCGTTCGATACTATAGTCTGTGCCGATAATTCGATATGAACACACTAAAGAGCGAATATGCAAGGAAGAAACATCTTCTTTAAAAAATGCGCAGTTTTGAGGAAAATTTCGCATCCGCAATTGTTTTGAAAAATTATACTTTTGCAAGAGAAAAAATTTAACATATATTTTTTGTTGAAAAAACCAAAGTTTTGGTTGTACATCTTTCTGGCGACATCTTGTACAGCTCCTAACGGACGGACGCTCCAAAAATAATGTGATACATTCTACGCTTGGCTTCTTTCCGTTATATGTCACGAACGAGAGAGGACAGGAAATGTTTTTCTTCGGTATTGGCATGGGCGAGAGAGGAGGACCTTCACCTGTCACCCGCGACACACGTGCGCTTTCTTTTTCTTTTTCTTCTTTGTCGATATTTATTTTACCGTAGCCTCGCGTTTCTCGAGCATGCACGGTAAAGAGGTGAGTCCTCCTGTGGTTTCGCACGACGCGACGCTTCTCTCGTGCAATGCGCGCGGTCTGCGCAGTCGGAAGTGTCTCGGAAGATTTACGACAACTTTAAAGCCATTTCATCGTTTCAGAGATCGGAAAAGTGCCATTTCTATGCTAACAAGAGCCCTTTCAATTACTTTACTCGGTACGCGACCTTTATCAAATCATCCCTGTTAGCCTTTCCAACTTCTTCTTTCTCTTGGCTTGATTTCACCATTTTGCATAATCGAACGCGACGTCTTTGCATATATTTCGCAAGAGCTTATTGTCATCGGAATGATCGAATTCCTTTTAGCGGGAGAAGCTTTACGAACACTTTCATTATTTAAACATATTCTACGAATTGGAAAAACAAATGTTTTTCCAGCTGTGTAAATTAATTCTCTTGGTTTGAAGCGAGCGCTCTTTAGCGTTAGTTTGGATAGTTCAACACGTTTAAACAGTTTGCATAATTTTGCGACGCTCGCTTGCTCGCGCAGAAATGCGCGACTATAAATTTACGTTTGCCGTTGCAATGTATCGTGAAATGCAGAGAATATGTGCAAGATATACACGGGCATTCAGTTCACGAACATAACGTACATAGCTCTTTCATTGACAGTTGTGCTTATACTCGTATACAGCATTTTTTTCCGTAGCTTATAAAGCCGTAATGTCCAGGCAATACCGGTAGGGATCTGAAATTTACGGTACTTTTATGGGAATTTTTATCGCTGTGTAAACTATGGCGATATCCGTCCCTGTTGATATCCGTTTCCGCTCTTTACGGAGAGACCGGTCGCGACCTTTATTCCCCAATAGAGAAGCTCGAGTTTAGCTCGACGAGAAGATGAATTTTGATAAATCGTTTGGTCGTCACGCGCGCTGTCGTTAAATAACGTTTACTTTGTCCCGTGTCAAACGCGGTCGCCATGCGCTGAATTTACTGCAGTAGCGTAAACATACGTGCCGCACGACTCTGTACACGTATATCGTTTTACGCGCGCTCGTATGTACTATACGCCCGTTCTTTATCTGCTTTTCTTGCAGCTAAGGTGGAAAAAAACATTTGCGTCTTTTCCGGTAGAAATCAGGCCGCGCGACGCGACCGATAGAAACCCGATACGTATATCCGTGACCGTTTTTACACATTTTCATTTTCGCGCTGTTCCGTTCCCGCACGTCGTAAATTTTCCGTCGGTTGAAACTTCAATTCGGGACGTCGCGAAATTCCGGTATACCACAGAAATGGGAACATCGCGCGTGTGTCTCGATAACTTCGCGCGTTAAACAACGCGATATAAATTGCGCAATCGATTGTACGTTTTTGTTTTATTTTTTTAACTCTGACGTAGTTTTAAACATAATTCTGTGAATTAATGATTGAACAGTTCTTTTTTTGCGCATCGCTTGTATTTTTTAAAAATTCATTTCGACACGAGGCCAATCCATCCATTTCTATATTAAATATCTCTGAATCAAAATTCACAACGGCGTTGAATATTGATGCGTTATCTAATATTGAATCAATAAATCAAAATCATCCTGTCACGCTCGATCGAGTGATGTATTTGACGCTGGCCGATCGAGAAAATGGGACTTACAATTAAACTTGCTGTTAAAATAAATGGCTGATAGACTTTCCCGTAAAAAAGGGACAAGAGTGAGGGGAATTCATTTTAATGGGATCCGACAAACGCGCGTATCCGCGATGCCGTGGACTTTATCAGAGCGACTTTAGGCATCGTTAAATTGCCTGTGGAATTGCTGGGTTGACTGGGGGTTTGAGGAGTGTCTTCACGCGCGCACGGCTTCGGATTCAGTGGAAATGAAGTTCGGATGCAACGACGAATGTCGCGCGCGCGCACGCCGATAACTGGTGGCCGCTGTCGCGAGTTTCCCGTGAAGAGAAGGGTGGCTCGGCGGAGCTGGGAAGGAATAGACAGAGAGGGTGAAAGTTACTCTCCGAAACTCCGCCACTTCTGCGGCTAACAGTTTCTCCGAACTTTGACAATCTATATCGCTTACAGTCCGTGTCTCGACACCTGGCTACCTCGGCAGAAAACTTGAAGGACTCGACGGGGCGATGCAGCCCCTTCGATTTTTCCTCTTTCGATGTTCTTCCCGAAGAAATCGCGTTATTATCGCAATCTGGCGCGCGACACATGCCGGCACTTAACACCAGCGCGTAGCTTGTAATAACATTGTTCTTTTTATTCATTGTGCGATCATGCTGTTTTGAGAACAGACAATGATGTGAGTAAGAAAGTATTATATTCAAACATCAACATTGGGATTTTTATATTTTTCCATTAGAATTAATTACGTTAAATGCATGTTATTGCAAATGTTTCTGCGAGAAAACAATGCGATATGATAATGCAATACACAAATATATTTCTCATAATTGTAAAAAAATAATATTCTGCATCAAAAAGCAGCCGGTATTAATTATTTATTTAAAATTTTTTAATTTCAAAATTGTTTATGTTGTAATTAAAAATGAAATGCTTGCTTAAAAGAAAAAAATCCTCTGAATATATTGTACAGAATATTATTTAAAATATAAACCTTGTTTTTTCTCGTATATTGCTACCTGCGACGCATTCGCTTTCACAAGCAAAGCTTGTGTAAACGTTTATACCTTTTCCGATAGCGAGAAAGCGTTCCTCTCCTACGGTTTTCACGTCGACATGTGCGGAGAAAGGGACATTACTGTTGTTACGTTCGGCATGCCGTTCGACGCGTTACATCAGCGAAGTGTATTAATGCCCTTAGGTGCACTTGAACGGAACGCGTTCGCAATTTTTCCTTCTCGCAGAGCCGTGGAAAATCCCGTTCCTATTACATTTCGATGCACGCTCGATTCAATGCGTTGCGACGGTAAGCGCCGTTAATATTCCTGCTTTTATATATTGGATCGACAGAGCGCTACTTGTTCGATTTTTCTTTCAAATATAAAATGCCCGTTTATGTGTATCGCACGATAAGAAAGTTTTCTGCGAGATCGTATTCTCTGTATGCGGCGCCTTTTAACCTCGGAGCACAATAATATTGCAAGAGTGTGACACACATTTTTCTAATACATATATACAATATATTCGAAAATTTTACATCAGCTGGAATCAATGTAATAGTCCAAATGATCACATGTAACATTTTCAAAAAAGATTACATCTTCTTTAAAATAATAGAGTAAAAATGTTTTAAGAAAGATATAATAGTTTTTTATATGGCTTTGAAAATCGTTGTATTATTCATGAATGCGAGAGATAATATCGCTAAAGCACAATGGCTGAAATAATTTAAATTTAATTTAATTTATTGACAGCGTGCGCGCAAACGCGAATTAAACTTGTGACAATAACTATGTGCATGTGATAGATACGACG
Source organism: Pseudomyrmex cubaensis (assembly GCA_014825685.1). Lineage (NCBI taxonomy): Eukaryota > Metazoa > Arthropoda > Insecta > Hymenoptera > Formicidae > Pseudomyrmex > Pseudomyrmex cubaensis. The sequence goes on from QVOA01022221.1 coordinate 97,592, forward strand.
ACGCGACGCGCGCAGGAAATATAGGCCATGAAGCACAATATTCATCTTTAACGTTCTCGCTATAGCTTACCGGGAAGTAAACATACTGCGTTTATATATTCTGCACACATAAACTATTAATTCTCCGTTGAATAACCATTATTTTACGTAATTTATTATTAATTATGTGATCGTGATGAAACACATTGTGTGTGTATATGCATGCGCTTCAAAAATATGTTGAATACACTAGCAAATAAAATTGACAATGTTTTATATTGTATATATTTAGAATTTTTTTCGTATTTAGCTCTTAGCTGAATTTCGAGAAAAGATGACGAAAGTGGTTACGTTAATGTCGCGTCTGAACTAGATGGTTTATTAAAAAATAGGGTTATTGTCACAGAAAGAATGTTTTTACAAAACTGTAGAAACTGTAAAAAAATAGATAGCTTAGAATTAAACCAAAAAAAAAAAAAAAAAAAAACCGCCTTTCTTATTATCGATAAAATATTGATGCAACTACTGAATGTACACTGTTGACAATCGAGATAAATATGTATTCTGAAAATAATTTTCCGAAAGTCGACTGTTGCCGATGCAATCACGATGAATTGCTAAAGTCAACCAATCTTATTTCTATCTACAGGACGTTCTTCCTATCGGTAACGTTAGGTAATGCAGGTCGCGTATATACTATCATTGAGGGCGGACGCGGTGAAGCGGGGCAGAAATAGGAAACCCATTCTAGAATCATGCTAGATATCGGCGTCCAATCGTATTCTCTACGCTCGCTTATCCTATTCCGTTTTGTCCCGTCCTAACCGATCCTATGGCCCCCGTTCCTATCCGGCATTCATCGAGCGCGTGTAATATCCGCGACCATTGCTGCAGTTTCTCGGAGTGTGCAGATATTTGAGCTCGAATATGCGATTTTTTGGTAGGAAAAAGCGCGTCTGTTCGAACGCCTCAAGGATTTGTCCTGGTAATACTGATGTGCCGTTTAAAAAACTCGACGCGCGTATGAACGCGCAGCTTCACAAAATTGTTGAATATACATTTGAACGATATACTTCCTGCGTACACATTACGTGCTGTAACAACAGCGCTATTTCTTATAGAAGTTTTAGCACACTTTCGTTGACGTTATATACTCAATGGGAAAATTTTCCCGAGTGTGTCGTGAGAGTTAGAAAGTTTTTAATCCTCGAATCTCTCCACTCCACAGTCTTTAAATTCTCGGCTCTCGACATCAAGCGTTTAATTCTTGCAAGATACTCGGCTCGTTTTTCAAAAGTTTGTCTTCTTAAAGAACAATATTTCTAAACAATCATAAATAATTAAAATCGTCGCAATTTAAATCGCGCTCTACTCGATATTCGTTGCTTAGAGAGAAAATGTGAGGAAGCAGGGAAGAAACTTGCACAATTTTTGCAACGTTTAACGTGATAGCATGAGTTGGAAGATACCGCGCCGAAGGATTTGCGACGTCTGGATTTAACTTTAACGATCGTTTCTACCGCGGAACGAATGATATACGAGCGTGCCACTGGTCTTGGACGTACAGTATGAGTGCATGCGACATTACGTACACTCACCTCCGTTCGAGTTTATTTGGCGCAACTCCAGCGTTCGATTCGACGGGTTTCCATTCACGATCGGCCGGCATTTTCGGACAATCGGTAGCGACCCTCCGCTCTATATCTCCGCCGTTCAGTTGCCGTCCTTCCTGGATGTACGTTTCTGCGTATTATTTGCTTATTTCGTTCCCCGCATATGTTGAACCGGGCCATTTCCGGCATGTGTGTCTCTGTACATCGGCGCGCGCGGAAGGAAGAGAGTTTGCATCGACATCTTCGTCGATGCAACTTCGTCGTACGTATTTCCGGAGGTGTACGAAGAAAAGCGAGGAATCGCGTTTCATCTTGCTTTCCGCTTGCTTATCTACAATTCCGCGTTTGCACGAAGTGTCGGTACGTGTATCTCGTCGAGCCAAAAGATACTGTCATAACGCGCGAAAAAGTGGAGGCCGGGGAAAACTGTGTCCGCGATGTCAGGATTATATATTTTTCGAGATAGCGGAATGTGGACTCTAAAGATAGCGTTGAAGAATCGAGTCTATACTTGATCACTTTAAGTAACTCGCGTGCTAGACGTTTCTCTTTTCTTTCTCCAGCTCGAAAATGGACGGTTACACGACTCGTTTCCAATTACGGCTAGTGTCACGTAAACCCTGTGTATCGATAATTTCGTCGAAAGCGAAACGATGATATAAAAGATGAAAATACAAGACAAGATTTCTTCTCTCTTCCGTAGTTGTGGGCCGAGGAATTTGTGGCAAGTCTACGGCTGAGATTTAATCGCCTTCCTTCGGATTCTTGAAGAAGAAGGGTGGAAAACAAGGGATAAAAAGTTTACCGTGAAAGAACAGGCATGAGAAGAGCAGATACACGAAATGCCTCGGTATATAATGTACAGGGATCGAAGAAAAATCCAATAACTCGATGTAGCGTATTCTCGGCGCGAGTTTCGTGCACACGTACGCGCATGTGTGTGTATTCACGTGTGCATAAGTTGCGCAAACGCATTTTCGTCGATATTGCACGTGTGACTTTTTATTGTCCAACGCTCTGAAAACGAACTAATTTATTTCCGATATTTCTCCATCGCATACAGCGCGCTAGCATTTTCCCAATAATTACCTTATGGCTTATTGAATGTAAAACGCACTTTAATGTCGCGCGGATTGGATATGCTCGAAATTTACATAGAGACGCTATATCACGCCGGACGTCTCCGATTTATTGTGCAGCGCCAATTCGTTCTCGATTCATCGCGCGGATCTTTCACCCCGCGGACAAATAAATTTTCATAAAGTACCAATCATCGGTTAGTTTGTCCCGTTCTCTGTCGTCGCATCGGAATGAGTGGACGCGGAGGGTGGAGTTATCAGATAAACCTCTTGCAATAACACGAAGGCGCAGCGAGACGTCGAGCCGATATCTATGGATTACGGATATACTCACGGCGCGTATATACTTTGCGTTACGTGCAGCGCGTTTGCGCGCGCGTGTGTGCGAAGTCTCGACGTGATTTGCGCATACGCGGATACCCGGTGCGCTTCGCTCTTCGTATCCTTCCTTCCTTCCTTCCTTCCCGCATCGGCAAAAGAACGTATCCCGAAGAGTTATGAGACGACGGCCATCTTTAGATATTCTTCCTTCCTCGCCCGCGCTTTTCCTTCCGTCTTCCGTTTCCTTTTCGAGGAAGGTGAAGGAAGGCCTCAGGGCCTCCATGCGGGAAAACGAGGTCGTATTGCCGAGTCCTTCCGCCATAACACTTTCTATCGTCGAGAGCCATACATCATCACCGTGTCCTACGAGAAACGGGGCGTCTCTAAGTACCTCGAATCGACCTTCATGTCGAGGTCCTTTTATTCCGGACTCGAGCGAGTTTTATCACGGACCTCGCGCGCTTGTCGCCACGCTCTTGTTCGTCGAGAACATCTTCACGTGTGTTATTCTCTTTTTTTTTCTTGGAGACCCGACGACATCATAAACTGTATTCAACTGGGCATATAGATTTCAGAACAATCTGCAGGACTTTACTTTTATCGCTGGTACAATAGTACAGAAAGATTTGACTCAATTCTTACATTGCTATCTGTTTTTGTTGTTTATGTTTTTCTTAGTGTTAAGATATTTCAATTTAGTATTCCAAGTTTTTTTATTTAAAATGTTTTCTTGCTTCTTGTCGTTCTGAATTCAATTTCATCAAATTTAAGTAGTTTAACTCATGTTTATATAGCAGTTTTGATAAGAGAATACGTGATATTATTTTACGGAGAGACAAAACTCTTTGTTTTATCACTTTAAGTTTAACGACTATCACTTTAAGTTATTATTTTGAAGCAGAAAAGTTGGCTGGCGAAATATCTTATAACGTTACGTGAGTACGTTTATCCTAGAGATGAGTGTTTTTTAGAAGCTATTTCTTGCAGAGCGTATAAATTAGATAACAATTTACAATACCTCAAACACACAAACGGGGTCAAGTACAACTACATATAAAGCTATTGATATTGTCGTGGCAAATCGGGAAGGAGCGATAGTTGATAGAGGATCTGAATTAGAGGAGATTGGAGGGATGTATTTGGTGTTTCGGCACGTAACACGTTTGACGGCAGGCAATTGATCCGCAACACTAATTATACAAGCTATCGTAATTTGATTACTTAATCTCATCGTGACGCAGTAATTGAACGGCTAATTAGATTAATTTAAAATGTCGGACACGGAGTTACCGCAACGATCGCAGGAGCATAATTACCAGATTGTATTGTGAAAGACGCGGTTCGGATCGTTGAAGACGATGCGGCAATCTCAGCTTTACGCATTTTCCTCGAGAAGCATAGAGGGAGAAAGAGAGAGATACTGAGAAAGGGTTGCGCTTTGGGGACAGGATTAACCTTCTCGCATCTCGGAGTAATACCTGCCTATTACTCCCTCTTCTTGGAGCGGCAACGACGACGGAGGGCGACATTCGCGCGGCCAGGTCGACTCGTAGGAGAGAATGAAAGCGGCTGTGCGAGCTGAAGAGCGGGAAAATTGAATTCTGCCGCTGCGTCTCGAGGAAAGTGCGGACGTAAGGAGAACGTGCCACTCCCGCGAGTAATTGACGCTGATTAAAATTCCATGGAGAAGAGCCACATGCTTTCTCTCTTTCTCTCTCTCTCTCTTTCTCTTTCTCTCTTATCCTTGCTTCTCCATAACGTACGTGTTGAGCCGGAAAAGCCGACGCTCGTCCACTCTTCGAAACACAATTACGCTCCCCTTTTCCCGGACAGCCTATCTACGGGATGTTCGTTCGCGTTTTCTTCTCCGTGCCGTACATCGTACTTTGCCACGACGTGTTACGATGTCTTGGGGGATTCATTAGCGGGGATTTATAGGCCCAGTCATTTCCCATTTGTATCGTGATTTCATTGTTGCGGCTTTTCCCGATGTTATCGACTTTTATTTTCACTACTGATCTTAAGTTAGCGCTAATGAGTGAAAATGATACAAGTGGACGTGTTTTGCGGAACGAAGAAACGTAAATACACATTGAGGAGTACGAGTGGTCGATGCTTCAGGTAGCCATTGGGTAACATTTTTTTATTACGTAGAATTAATGATAATTACTACATCCGAGCGGGTGATTGTGCTTGTTGCGGAATTGTGCGATTAATTGCTAGACTTGTTTAGCTTTATTGATCCGCCGTCGTTATTAAACCTGTTCATCTGGCGCCGTCCAGAACACACGTGACGTTACATAATCGTCAGACCACGTATTCTCCAATTATAGCGTTTTGTTAGGTATGTCCGATGCCGTTTATCTTGGGCTATTCCATGCCATGTATGTATCAATAAATGATGATTGGACCGCCTAATAGATTGCCAGATTCATGCATAACGCAAGCGCTTTCCATCACTGTAATTAGCTTGGTTCGGGATTATTGAAATAGCGAAACGTGCAGCGGTATCTCTGTGTATTGAGAGAAAAATTAAACTGTAATTGATTTATCTCGGGCAACAAATATTGCGTTGATATTGAAAATTTGAGTCGCGCCAATATTCGCGAGGCGTATCCGTTTCTTTCTTTATGAGATTAGACCGGATTACCAGCAAGAACCGGATTGTGCGCAAGAACACTCTTATTCCGAGTGTTCTTGCGCGCAATCCGGTTCTTAGCACCGCACGGAGGAAGTATTTCTGTTTTATCGAAGTGCTTAACAACTTGGAACTTTATTTGCAACGTAATTTAGTTGCAGTTGAGATGAATTCTGCTTTTACTTAGGCGTGAACAAACACGTGACAGAAGAAAGAGAGAGAGAAAGAGAGACAGCTCGCAAGGTGGGTTATTTTCCTCGAAAAAGTAATCTGTCCGTTATAGCATTCTGCCATTCTTTTTCCAACCCTCGACACTTCATCCTGCCTTTCGCGATTGTTATATGCATAGATAACAAGTGCATTATACGGGATAAAATCCGCGATGCATAATGTATCCGGGGGTGTATCTGTGCCAACCGCCGTCACGTACGTGTACATTCGTACACGTGTCGCGCACAGTTCCGTACGTTCGCATACGATACGCACGATACCGCATATATGCGCGCACGCACATTCTTACAATGGAAATGCGTTTACTTTGTACGTATGTCTGCTATACTACTCAGTTAATGCACAGACGCACTTTACCCCTTACGTCTTCTTACTTTCACGAAGACGCGATTCACGTCGCTCACTTTATCTTCTTTTATTTCCCCTTAGTGCCTACAAATCACTCAGTACGTTCAAACGCGTCGCGCTTGCCGGTTATCACGTAGGAAACGTATGAATTTCCAGAATATACGCGGGTGAACGTACATAAATGGACGAATTTATTTACGCGCGAAAATCGCGTTTTGCACTTCGAAAACAACATAAAGTGCACGCGAATGATATTATTTCAAATGTCTTACTTTTGTTTTCTACCTACAATTACAATAGTAAATGTAGTGATAGGACTTTCTCGATAGAGTTAGCGAATGTACTTGCGGATACGTAACGAGCCTATATTTTCTCTTCTCTTTTGCTCTTATTGAGATCACGGTTGTATTGTTGGCGTGCTCTTTCTATTGTCATAACCGAAAATCGATATTGTCTGTGGTAGATTTTTTCGTCCATTTGTTTTCGTCGGGACATTACACCCCCTGCGTATGAAAGGGAAAGAGAATGGCCCCCGACCGAAGAATGGGTTCTGATTCTGTTCCTGCTGAAAACGGAGGTGCTGACGACGCCATTTGTCCATCCCTCGTAACCGCTGTGTGTAAGTGAGCTCATAGATACAAAGCCACACGCTTGTAGTTGACGTCCGCGAAACTCTCTCGTGGTGAGATCATTTATTCCTCAGTTTTTCTTTCAATTGCAACAAATGTGTCACAAGTTTAAGAAGGAGTTAATAAATTTAACACGTAAAATGTAATTCGACGAAAATTTTCTTGCTAATATAAATCGATTATTGATTTTCGCGACTCGCATCTCATCGAAAAGAAAGGTGACGCAAACATCGAACCAGAGCTCCTCGGAAAATCGACACGAGAATCGTCATCCCCCTAATTCTACTTCTTTTTCTTGATCTGACGTCTTGTTCTTCGCGGTGTTGTCGGTTCTCTCTGACAGAGTGTATTATAATCTTAGCGTTTGACATGTGACAAAAAAGAAAAAGGAAATTTGAAAATTGAACCTAACTAATTTTTGATCTCAAAGAATTTTTGACGCTCCTATAGATTCGTATTCTTTATAAAATTATCAAAGAAAGATTTGACAGAAAGAGGATCACTATAATAAAACTGCCACAGTAAAAATGTAAAAAAAATTATTATTTTTATTCTACAAAACATTTGAGTTTTTTCATTTACATATTATTATTCTCTGTGTAACTCATTGTACTTTACATATAAAACATCGTGAATCTTTCTAAATAAAAAAATAGACAACATTTGGTTGAAAAGATATATTTATATAACACACGTACAATTTCTTTGTTATCTAATGATGCAGTTATTATCGTTTCTAGTTGATTCGCGCCCCGAGCGCTGATGTCCCCACACAATTCTTGATATCTTATCGTACAGACAAGAATTGCGTTTGGACAATCATAGCCTGAGACATTCGATTGTTTTCCGGTTTCGTCGTCGAATAGAGAAATCGTTGTTGTCATCATCAGCTAGTGTGAATCCTGAAAAAAATCTGATATATTAAAAAAAAATTCAAACGCACAAATCTCGGTGAAAAATGATATTTTAGTGTAATACTTATTACGCAATTTATAACCAATATTATACAAATATTTTGAATACTTACTGGTATTTTTCACGTATCATTTATTACGTTAAAAATTCAGAATACAATAGTATATAATCATATAAAACTTAATTTATCTTTGTTTTTGCATGTAAGCAAAATAAAAGTTGCAAAGTCAAGCATAGCTTCAAATGGACTGTAAGAAATTGGAATAAGAAAGATGTAAAAATGGGACACTCGTGTAACGAGATCGAGACAGATAGATTGATGAATAGATAGATAGGATGGCGGCAAGAGAAGGGTGAGATGTTAAAGAAGTAAGAGAAGGACGGAGAGTGGTGGTCGAATGATTGGGTTAGCCGCTTCGGCTCTAACTTCGTTACTCGCCAAATGAACAGACAAAACCCAGCCACCCTTTACTCATCCCTTTATATCTGCCATCACCTCTCTTTCGGTTCTTCTCAAGATAAAAAAAAAAAAAAAGATAATCTTGTGATAATTTTAATACATTTAATACATTTAGTTTCATTAAATAAAACAACATATAGAAAAGAACCAAAGAAATGCCACTAAGTCGATTATTCATGAATTTTTAGCTTATTTTAAAAATTATCACAAAGATACTTACTATATATGTTATAAAAACAAAAAACAATTTTATATTTTATCCCATATAATATTTCCACTTTCACGTCTGCTATTACACTTTATTCCGGTCAAAGATGATGCTGTAAGCTTCGGAGGTCACTTCCGAAGTTCAATCAATTTCACTTCATCGTTTTCTTTCACAAGAAAGACGACGACGACGACGACTACATCGATGATGACGATAGTATGTTTCTGGCGGTACTAGATTCGTGGAAAAATTCTTACGATGAAGAGCTTCTCAAAGATATTCGTCGGGAGGACGTAAAAAAAGTTGAATTTGTCGGCGGACACGTGGCCGATAGTAGCGGCTTGAATTGCTCTCTCCGAACTTGATTAGGGTAATTTCATTCCGGCTGAAAGCGATCGTTAGCGGTTTTTACGAATGCAAATTACAGGAAGCTAATTTGGATTCTGCGGGGGGATAATTGCGACGCCACGTGGTGCGCGAGATAGGTGCGCTCTTGATGAAAATATCTTTTAATTCTATACTGTAAATAAAATACATATTCTCTATAAGTTAAGTACATTTTGTGCGGGTGCGGCATGCTTCTAAAGAATAAAAAATGTTTTATTATATATAAATAACTAATATATAAATAACTATGTAAAACTTTAATATTTGTATTTTTAATATATGTATTTTTTTTTTTAATTTATGTATTTTTTTATGTATTTGATTAAAAGAAAAGAAAAATACTGTTTCCACAAGATGTTTTCTTAAAAACAAAATGTATAGCGTGTACTTGTCGTTAGTGCGAATTTAATCCGGGAATTTCATGGCTCGCTTTATACTTGAAATAACTTGGTAATTACGGTCTAAATTAAATCTCTGTAAGAAAATATCCGCTCCCAATGAACGGAAAAATGAGGTTTATCCTTTTATTCTTTAGAAACTTAATTTAAAGTCTTAAGTTTTCGATGTCGGATAACTGGATAATTAAGCTTTAGCTCGAATTTTCGCCGGAAAAGCGGCGAATGTAAATTGGTTGAAGAAAAAAGTTTCGCAGTACTAATACGCGGCTCTTCAAACTCGTACGTATCACTTGAAGGAATTTATAGAAGACGAAGAGATATCGGAAGTATACATAAATATAAAAACTCGCGCTTTTTTCAGTCGTTCGTGCAACAAATATTTGCACCACGACAAATTCCGAGAAAAACGTACCGATTTATTTGCACGACATATCTTTTATAAATTTATAATTCATTTCGTGTTTCGTTGATTGTTACTATTACGCGAGTATAAATGGTAATCGTTACCGACTCCGCGACCGTTTGTTCAATAACGGAGATTAAACACGGAAATTTTAATTACACGGGAAACCGTTCCGCCGGAATAATCGTTTCCGCACTCGTGAGAAGTTAAACGCGCACATACGCGTCCAAACAGAGGGACCTGTCCGTAATAAATTCGTTTATCCCTCTCTATCCGGCCGGCGGCGAGCTCTCACTTTTATATGACGGCAGGGCATAAAGAGAGAAACGTTCCCATTTAAGCGAAGCTTTTCAATTATAAAGTATTTCCACGAGAACAGGCCTCCACAGCCACGCTTCAATTCCCCCGTCTCCTTCGTTTGCCAGCACCTTCAGCGACCTCGGCTCTCTCTTTCTCTTCTACCCCTCTTGTGCTGTCGCTCATTCCTCCTTTCGTCCTCTTTTTCTCGGTCCTTCTCTTCCACCGAGACCAGCATACCGCGGCTCGCCAGAGCCGCCGCAGCGTTCTCACTTCCGGTTACATGACGTTCTCAAAAGAAAGTTGACGCCTCCGCTTCGCCTTGAAAAATCGACCAGAAACGATCTCGCGCCTTTTTCTTTTTTCCACCTCGTTTTATTCTCCTTCTCTTTCATTTTCTCTCATTTTCCTCGACCGATCTCCCGATGTCTTTCCTCTCGCATCGTTTCTTTCTTATTCCCGTTACCTTCTCCCTGTAACCTCTACACGCATCTTCTCTATCCCTCCGTGTCTCTATCACGAAAGATGTCTCCTTCGTTATCGAGAATGTCGACGCGAGTTCAAGTGGAATTTCACGCGGGTTCGCGAATGATATCATTTCCAGTCGAGATGCTCGACAATATCGGACACCAGAGATCGCCGATGAAAAAATATAAAGTAGACGGTTCGTACAAATCGTCAGGATCAAAAAGACGTTTTGAATCGTCAATTTTAAAGAAAATTTATTTATTTAGAGAACAAAATATATTTAATACGATAAAATGACTATAAAATGATATTGTACCGCTACTATTACTTGTTACATGAGAAATAAAACACCAATTCTTTCAATAATTAAGTAAAATATATATGATGTCATTTGTACATATAAATAGCACGAAAATACGAAATCTCCATAAAGTTTTATATTTTTACGTTGACGTGAATAATAACATGTATCATGATATTGCTGAACATTCATTTAGTTTAATATTTTGCTCGCGCGTAATATTGTATATTTATTTGCGAAAGTTTTACAATGCAGGTTTTCAATGTTATATAGTGACAGAGATATTGTATATGAAAAAGTTATGCGTTCTAGATACGTCGTGCTTTTATTACGTTTGTGAAGTTATTTTTAGAAAGTTTTGCGCCGATACATTTTAGAGACCGATAGATGTGATGCATTCGCGGCTCCAGAGACCTACCTCCAGACTCGTGTGTGTGTGTGTGTGTGTGTGTGTCGTAGTTTCTTACGATCATCAGACCGCGATTCATCATCGTTCTTTGTGTCGGGTGACCTCGTCGCCGCTTTTCCGTCCTTCGTGCGTTTCTTGTCCTTTTGCGCCTGATATTCTTCAATTCTTTCCGTCTTTTTTAACACGTCAAATTTGACAATTCAGTCGGAACGTTTCTTTCTTTGACGTGTTATGCGTTTGTCACAATGAATTTTATTTCTTTTACAAGTCATTTTGCGGAAACGGACATTATTCATTCTTAGAATCGTTCTGCGATGTAATTTTTGAGTTTCTTCTTTCAACTTGACAATATGATTCTGCGCTAGCATTTCTGTTATGTATATAATACAAATGAATACTTTTATCTGTAACAAACGAATTACAGAAGGTCGAGTGTTTATTAAAAAATTTATATGAAGAAATTCATATGAGAGAAAATAATTAACGATGTTAAGCATAAAAAAAAGATTTAAAAAAAGCACACGCCGTGCCAGTTTGGCACTCGCTCATCTTCCGCAGAGCCAAACTGTTAACCTTGTGAATTGTGTTATTGCCTCTATAAAGGCAAGAAGAGTGCGCGCGCGTGTGTGTATATGTGGAGGGAACGGAATAGGCTCTAATATTCGTCGGCGATAAAAGTCGCGCAATGGATCTGGAGAACATCGCACCTTACTGGCTTGAAACGTAAAATACCACGGAAACGACCAACTATTTATCAGAGCGCGCTATAACGGCCAGGAAAAATAATTGTCGTTGGCTTGATATCATTCCGCATTGCCATTGAGACGCTGATTACAGTTCTGCGGCGAGGGTTGCCGGAATATAACGATGGGAAATAAGGACGCGACGGTGCTCCACCATTCACAACGTAGCGCTCGGTGTTTTCTTTCTCTGCAATCCTTAGAATGTTACGACAATATCCAACATAAACGCGTTTATGATACTTTCGAGACAAAATAATGGTAATGACCATTATTTTGTCAAATAAAGAAGTCGTTACAAGAGCTTGTAACCCCGGGATCAAAAAGGAAGTTAAAAAAATTTTTGTATCAACTTTTCGATAAAAAAAATAATACAACGTCCGATTTTATTATAAATACCATAGAGTCCCAGCAATATTGTAAATATTCTCTTCCACATGCGAGCTAACTGCTCGAACAGCGCGGTATAACCATGATAAGACGCGTCACCGCTCATTTTTGATATACAACCGCGCGTAGTATATGATATTCGGAACTGGTATATTTACGCGCGCATAGCTGGCAAAAGTAGCGACAAGGGGGTACCACGATGCGACTGGTGGAGGCGTACGTCATGGCTGCGACCCGAAGCGGATGATTTGTGTGACAGATCGAGGCCAGCCATGCTACCCCTCCGCGGCGTCAATATATTTCGTTTCCTATCCCAGCGATCCTATACCAACTGCTTCCCAATAACACTCGGCTATCTATATCCGCGCATCTATATATATATGTATATATATTTACATGTATATATATATACTTACACTGTTGCGTCGCATGCAGGCGCATATACGTCTACACCGTGTGGATGTACGCGTTCGGTTGCAGATATAGATATGTACGTGTGATATGTATATCAGGTGCGTGTGTCAGCAGACAAGCACATGCGTAAATAAATGCAGTTTCGATCGTAACGTACTGGTAACTCGCACAATATAGTGTAACCATGTCATTCATGATAGTGAAATAGAAATCGATGAATTTTTTTTTATTGCGGAGTCCGATATTCGCAATAAATTAAAATTGTTAACTATATTATAAAATTTTTATTTATTGTTATTGTTGTTGAACATTGGAGAGAGTTTTTTATGTATTTTTTTTAAATAAAAAATCTAAAAAATTCTGATACTTTTCGGCGACAGTGTTTTTGCACCTCGGCGGCTTTCTAAATTCCTGTCGAATCAGCGCGGCAACTTCGTCCGTTCCGGAATGGAACATGAATACTCTGAAAGACAGTCAGTATCAATTAACGTGGGATTTGTTCGTGAGTAACGAAGCAATTTGCAAAGCGTAGAAGCGCGATCGGTTGCAGAGCGAAAAGGGAAATCAAGGGAACGGGAGTCGGCGATCCTCGTGACGACGATAGCTGCGGGAGCAGCGGCGGAGTTGCGTCTAAGCGACTTCATTTCCGTATTTTCCGGGAAATCTTATGACCTCTGAGAGAAACGCTCGTACCACTCGACTTGGCGACAATAAGCAATTACGTGACTCCTGCCGAGGCGGTATTATTTACCTGCCGGTGCTTGTCGCGCTTTCGCATTCTCGACTTCTCGAGAACGCTTTCCTAAGTTTTACACGATGTCGCCTTTAACGAAGTCCTTCGCACTACATTGTATGCGGATAAAAAAAGCATTGAGAAAAATTTACTTTAATTTTCACAGACACGAGTACGTTTATAATTCTATTAGAAAAAACTAAAAATTTTATTTCCAGAATAACTTTGGATCTGCGTAATTATCTTATTTCATTTTGTAATACTTTTTCTAGCTCAATGAAGAATTATGGAAAATTTTTTCTTGAATATACATATATTAAAAAACGGAAAGTTTTATTCCTAATTACGGTAATATTGATGATGGTTTCTTTAAATTACAAAAATGCTACATTTACACTTTTCTATGATAATTGTATACTTGCGCATAGCTCTTTAATGATCGTATTATTCTTATTTAAAGACATATAAAGTACCTATTTATATTGTGCCGATCTAGGTTTTGTTACATTATCGCGCGCGTGGCAATATTACGATACATTCGCAGAAGATACAAATACTAATTAACTTACAACGCAATACGTTTCACAATTCTATCAAATTTGAGCGCACGTTTTATTCATACAAAGCAGCTGACTTTAATCGAGAAATCGATAACATTTCATTGAGCGTGTAATTGTTGAAAATCGTTCGTAAAATATTCATCTCGTTATGAGATTTCAATGACTTCCACGTCGCTTCCTAAACGATACTAATAGGAGAATCAAATAAACGTGTTCAACGCGAATCTCATTTCCAAAATGTTATTGAAATTCTCGGGCTTTCACGCGCATCTCGCGGGATATCGTGATTTTTGCATTGTGCGTTTTATTATCGCCTGCGAACTGTCCCGAAATATCGGCGTCAAGAGAGAGAAAGAGAAAGAGAGAGAGAGTGCAATGCATTCGGCTTGTCACGTTTTTCACCGAAATTTCGAAATACATTATTAATACTAGGAGAGCCACCTGTAATTTCTCACATTGCTCTTTGCTCTCGCGGCCGGGAATTCGATCGATAGGCTCGATGTGTTTATGCCGTCCGGCTGCGTCTGATGCACCCGATACGGTCCTCGTTAAATCCGCATGTCCCTGCCAGCGAGTTGTGCATGCGAACCTGCCCGAATCAGGCGTGGCGCAGCCATGTTTCATGCCCGTAATGCCAGAAATTCGCATTAGCACACGCGAGAGCGGGATTCCGAATGCTTATACACGTTTTCGCCGGCGCGGCGCGGGTTTTTCGCTCGCGTGACTCGCCTTCCTGCTAAATCAAAGTAGTTTTTCCACATATTAGGCGAACGCGAATATAACACTCCTCGAGAATTATATTCCAACACGACAGAGAACATCTAAAAAATAAAATTCGAGTTTAGATTAACAAAAGCGAGAGATACTTACTAATCTATAAAAAAAAATTGTATATTAGTTTTGATTTGTTTAACATTGCTTGTTGTGGGAATTTTTAGTACAAGATTATTTACTTGAACTCTGAAACCGAATATTCCGACAATAGCGAGAACGTCAGAAAAAAAGTGCCGAATGCAGAATCGCGAGGTTCGAGATAATCATCGTTATCTCAAACTCGTATGCGCCGGTGGTAGTTTGTTCGACAGAAACGAGGATGCGCGGGCAAAAACGGGGAAAAGGTCCGATGAGGGCGAGAGAAAAGGAGAATTGGGAAAGGCCGGCACGCGAAAGAGAGACCGAAAGAGAGCGAGATACAGAATGCTGTCCCCGCGGTTAGCAGGAACAGCGGGATGCGCGTAGTCAGACGTATGAGGAAGCCATTGTGCGCGAACATTTTGCCCCTGTCACGGCTGCGAGACAATGGCCGCCGTTAACGCGTCCCGTAACCGTTTCATTGTTTGCCGACAATGCTTGAAAATACGCGGAGACACGACGCGCCGCATGCGGGTTATCCTTGGTCCGTCGATTCGCGGTTTCCTCTCATTCGCGCGCGCTCTCTCGGCGCGGGAGCGGAAAAAATTGAAAACAAAAAATGCATCCTCCAGTAAATCGTCGTCGTTTTTGGTCACTCGGAAATCGTCGCCGTCCGGTGTGTCTCATCTTACTCCCGCGTTTTTTGCGGATTCAACGAACAGGAAGACGAGACTATCAAGTCCATTCAACTATCATTATCGGTCTTCCCGCTATGCTCGAGGAACGCACTTCGCAGCCAACCGCACCGTGACGGAATGAAAAGACCGTTTTTTCGTTTTAGTTTTCCACATGCAACGTTTATCAAAGAAAATAGATAGATGAATAAGTGATAGTTGTGAAGTGCGCTGATAATGGCTCACCGACAATTTCACACATCGTGATAATATATAAAATTGATCCAAGTAACAATTTTGTACGAAGTTCTGAAGTAAAAGTTTGTTTTATGTTTTGATTATTTCGCACACATGCAGACACATTTTTTATTTTTTAATTGAGGAAAATGTATACAGTTGCATTTTGCATTGTTCAAGACATGTTAAAAAGTAATGAATCTCCAGGGCACGAGAAGGATCGTGTATTTGCTATATAAATTATCCAACATCGCCTGCAAAACACTTTCACTTAATCTTGCGCATGTACCATTCACAAGTCCTATCAACACGCACTTCCGCAATAAGTGCAAGCGTTTAGCGCCTGTTTTAAGAGTTTAATTAACCTTGACCAACGTGGTGGACTTGCGGTAAGTTTTGTGCTTTCGTGTCTCACGCGAAACAGCGTTTGCGTGCTCTGCCGATTAAATGTGCAATAAAAAAACGTCTTTGCGAGTGTGTCCGTCCGAACATCAGTTTGAAGAAGAACTCGCGACTCTAAGTAGAAACGCAATATTGATGTCGCTTTCGATCAGCTATTGTTACAGAAGCGGACATTAATTTCGGGATGGTTTATCTGGGATGCGCGAGTCCGGTTTTAAGCAAAGCTCTCGGTCTGCCAAACTCGGCTTTCTCGAACTTCTCTTCGCGTCTGATCTCAGCGTGTAGCCACTGTTACTACATTCGGCTAGATTCGGCCACAAATCTGCTTAATTTATAGAACGTATGTCAGAAGAGGGTTTAACAAATATCGATGGCTCTTAGCAGCTTTCCGTTTAATCCGAAAGCCGCATATTCGTCAGTAAGAACTCGTCTTTAATTACGATTCGAGCTCCGAGTTTGCGATGCGCAAAACGCATCGTTCACATTTGTTCGATCGCCAAAAATGTATAAAATTACGAAATATAATATATATTACTTTGCAAAATAAAAATGTATATACACAGTACTACACAATTCATATTTTTGTAAAGGAGCAAACATTCTTTAAATTTCCAACATTATGTCGCAAAAGCTGAGGCAACATCACGCCAACAAATTAAGCACGCCTCGCTTTATGACGCAAATATATGTGTGTGCACGTATCCTGTGTCACGTAAGCTCTGTGCACTTCTCTTTATCTCGCCTCCATCTGTCTGTATGTTTACTATCTTTGTCCGACATTTTCCTCGCTCTTCTTCCTCTCATCTCAACCCTCGCATCGAGTGGTAGTAGTACAAGGGATGAACTATATAAAGGGTGTCCGTGCGATTCATTTACTTCACCGAATCATTTACTTTGTTGAATCGTCTGAGTAGGGTTTAACTCAAATCGAAGCGTTGAAGTGAGAGACAGTTTATTAATAAACTTTATCGTTATTTAGACATTTAGACATACACATTTAATCATTCTTTTGAACTAAATGAGTGCGAGTTATCTCGTTATTCCACGTAGATCAGTTAACAATTAGCCGGGGCTAAAATGTTGAAATAAATTTTCGTTATAAATTCCCGGGACATTATGACGAAATTAAAGCTCGCAATTTATGGCGCTCCGTTGCTTAACGAAGCGCCATTAAAGGCGCTTCATCAGTCGTTTAGACTAATATTCATTACGACGGTGGACAGCGGCGTGAAAGATATTCGCAATGAAACTCTCTTTTTTAAAAGTATTGCCGCTAAAACGACGGCACGGTGGATCTTTAATCGGACGTTAACCGGCTATTTTAGCGATAGTCGAACGGAAAATGGCGGTGCGCACATACATCTCGGAAATTTTATAGCCGCAACGTTGTCGCGCGACAGAACGTGCCGCGATGTTTCTGTATAAGTTCTCCGGAATAACAGACAATCGTGCATGGTAGATTATTATGTATGTACATACGTATGTTCGATGATCGATGACGAACAGTTCCACAAACTTTGCCGCTGCGTGTACCGGATTTTGTGCGCAAATAAAAGGGAAGAACGGAAAATAGCAGAAAACTGATACGAAAATGTCATTAGCTAGCGGGTGTGGAGGCAGCGCGCGCGCGCGCGCGACAGCGGCTCGAGGCGTGTAACACGACGCCGCGAAAAACCTTGTTTACACACCGCCGCGTAAAAATTCGTAAACACGCGCGCTTTATCGAAGCGCCTGCAAATATTACCTGTTTGCTTTCAATCTGCGAATATTGTGGATATTCCTATGTGTATTGCGGTCCTATGTGTATTGCGAGTCATCGTGATTCATCGCGCCCAGCTCGACGCAGTTTGGCCGCATGAATTGACACGTAGTCGTGTTCGATCTACAATCCTTTTGGATGTGTACATGTTGTTCCACGTTTTTTTGTGCTCCTGTGAATTATTTCGCATCGATTGTAATCTCAAGCTGTTCTTTTAGAACTTTTACCCACATAGAAATCTTTGAACATCAGACTCTCAGCACCTCTAATTGTAAGACTTTAAAAAAATTTATATTTTTCTATTTATTGTGTAAAAAAATATATGGATTTTTTGCAATGTATCACATTTCTTAAATATTGCGGTCAACTAGCTTAAAGCGTAAGTCCTTATGAGTACTGTTGAAAATATTGTCGGTGAGCCCGCAAGTAATTCGCGAGACGATACGTCACCTCTGGTCAGACAGTCGTCGGCCGCGGCACGAGTCGCGCGGTGTGATGCATATCTGCGACGTTAACTTCCGCGCTACGCGACGTTGCACGTGAAATTGGTTTGCAAATAAGGCGCGAATAAAGGGGCGCCCGCCATGTGTAGCGTGTACAAGCGCCTTCATGACCCATTCGTCTTGGATTTAAGCGCGCTCTGCGTCGGTGCCTCTAGTGCACCAGAGCGAGAGCATACACGAGGAACGAAGGGGTCGAGGAGACGAGGCGGTGGTTCTGTCAGGCGCTACGTACTCCTTCACCCTCTCGGCAATTGTCTCCGCGAGTTCCGTTGTGTCGCTTAAATTACCGCTGCCGGCGCCGAGTGGTCCTTCACCTCCTCGAATTCGACCCTCCTTCATCGGCCACTCGCGCGCGCGTTCTATCCCTTATCCCTTTATATACCCTTCGTCGTGCGTTCTTATCCTCTCATATCGTTGCGCTCCTTTGATCTTCTCTTTGCTCGTTTTCTATTCTCTGTTTCTGTCTTTGTTTTCTTTCTCTCTTCTCTCTCTTTCTCTCCTTTCCCTCCGCTCTCTCCACCGATTTCATTTATCTCGCTTGTACGAGCGCGGACTCGGGGACGGCATTTAAATACCAAAGTGTCTCCGTGGCTTACGGTGCTCCTTTAATGTCGCCTCCGGGGTGCCTTACAGCGTAGTTACGCCTCGGTGTAGAAGCAGTCGGATTTATATGCCCGACGTTCCAACACGCCGCGACAGTTTACCCGTGCAACTTCTGTCGCGCTTACCTTCTATCCCCTTCTGGTCGCGAGACCCATATTTCGTTCTGCGCTGTCCTACCCTCGCGCGATTCCGCCGCTCCCATTATTTCCGCGGCGTGTGTCACGCGACTTTGTATTCCGCTCGCCGCCGCTCGAGATTTTACTTATTATATTTGCATATCGCTTGCGCATGGTCTCGTGGCACGCCAGCTCGGCGCATTCGAGAAAGGGATTAGAAGTATTTTAGAGTCGACGAAGCCATCGGTCGCCGCAGCAGACATAAAATATTTACCGCGACGTTCGTGTTTAATGAAGCGTTGAATTTATAAAAATAATATATTTATCGATAGATATATATCTCAGCGAGATAATCGTTTTTCCGAAAATGGTTCCTAACGCTTTCACGCGTGTAAGAAATCTTTCTACCCTCGTGACCGTGATATTCATATTTCACTCTTGTCCTATCGTCTTCTCTCACAGATACGTTAAGCTCGGGGACCACCGCCTTTTTCTTCGATTAATGGTAGTCATTCTTCATAGCTGTATCTAGCACGAGAACATTGATCGAATCTCTATGGCACTACTGTCTTCAAGAAAAAGCGAAGAAAATGTATAGTTTCTTGAGATATACTCGTTAAACAGTTTGTTTTATTTTATTACAAAAAATTATTATTACAAAAAAATTATGAATTAAAAACGATTTCCTCAGTTTTAAATGAAGAGAGTGAGTTAAAACCGTAAAATAAAATATAAAATTGTTTAATGAAGTAATATTATACGCACATCTTTTTTTTTATAACCGCAGTGATATATAATTACGTGTTTGAAAAAAATTGCATGAAATTATTGTAATGTGTATTACAATAATTTACAATAAAATTCATGCGTTAAGTTCATTTGCATCTTGCAACATATAATTATTTACGTTTTTGTGCCAGAGAATTACTCGAAATGTTATTATACGTAAAACAGAGAGTCTTTTTACAATTTTCATATAAAATGTCTCTGTTTTATTTGCGCTCTATTATCGCTGCGTCAAAGCTACCTCATAATGCGCGGCCTAGAGCGCGGAATTATACGCAGAAATGGCGAACAAAAGCGTCCGCGCAAAATTAACTCGCTCGGTGCTTGCATCCAGGCGCATTATGAACAGATACGAACGACCGGAGCACATTTTGTTACACGATAACATCGCGTACAAAGTGAAGAGAATACACCACTTTTTCAGCTGTCCGTGCCAAACACTTTGCAAGTGTGTCGCGTTCGCTTACGTTTCTTCTCACATTTCTCATTCACGACGTTTGCTTTGTGACTCTCCGTCTAATAAACGATAAGCGCGTGCTTAAACAAAAAGGAAAGAAGGAAATAATGTTACACCTTTTTCAATCCAAAAATCAGAGGAGGAAACTTTTCTACGTCGCGTCGCGTAAAAGAGGTATTATATCGACACTGACTTCGTTCTATCGCTACAAGTATTGCGAGACACACCTTCTCATATATTTTCACATGCGTCGTTACACGTTGGACAGTCTACGAGTATGTACGTGGCTGTACGTTTTCTCGAATGACTCATGGAAAACAGTGAGGTGGAACGGATTTGTTTTATGACCGAGATGAGCCTACGTGATCAGACTCGAGTGACCCGCTTTACCGATTCTTCGTCTTTGAAACTTTTTTATAGCTTATTCCGGTTTCTATATTCGTCGTCTTCAGAGTTAGCAATTTGCTTCGTGTGCGCTCGTCGCGTGTCACAACTAGGAGAAGTATTACTGTTAATAATATATTAAATATATATTTACAGCCACAAACACGTAATTTGTGCGCACAGTCTTAAAGAGAAATCATAAAAGGCTATCTCTATACAAATCTCCAGAAAATGCTGAATGTTGTTGCGCGGTTTTTCTTGCTGCGATAAGTAAAAAGTTATTAGTGGCATCGTAAAAGCAGCTTCTTTTCATTTATTATTATTGCACTTGCGAGTCGGAGAAGGAAAAAAAGCAACGAGAGAGAGGAAGAGAGACGGTTGAGGAAGTAACAACAGATGAGAAGCGTTCTATGCTTCTAGGTAGGTTTATAACGAAGCGTTGTTTTGCGAGCGTTTTTAATGGCCCGCCTC
Source organism: Pseudomyrmex cubaensis (assembly GCA_014825685.1). Taxonomy (NCBI): domain Eukaryota; kingdom Metazoa; phylum Arthropoda; class Insecta; order Hymenoptera; family Formicidae; genus Pseudomyrmex; species Pseudomyrmex cubaensis. The sequence continues at coordinate 118,757 of QVOA01022221.1, forward strand.
TGCCTGAGGAGCTAAAGTCGTGACTCTACACCTTTCCATCCTTTCCTTTCCTTTGTCATTCTGCTTTTTTATTGTATTTTTCTATTTCTTGCCTTCTCTCTTCGCTCTGGTAGCAGCGACGGCACGGTTTTCGCATTATTTTCCATTTTCCTTCGTCCTTCTTCAGTTGCTCATTCTTCGCGTTAAAAACAGGTCCATGCTCGAAGACAAGAAGAATAGTTCTTCTTTTTACACTATTCGACATATCTACATGCAAAAGTTCTTGCGTCACTTCTTTACTTTGTTGTTATATTTTTACTCAAAGTTTAACGCGTGGAAAAAAGTGTAGTAAGTATGACGCATATGTATTACATGCTTTCACAAAATATCAAACACCATTGTATAAGTGGTAACTACCGAGTTTCTAGTTAATCATTGTATCAAACACAGTAAGTTGATTTCAATTTTTGAATTTAATCAAGTTTTGCGTTTTGCCAAGAACCTAAAAATGAATTTTAACGCATGTGCACACCTTTTATAGGAAAATTTGTAGCGTAGATAATATTCGCGTGATACGCGATAATTAACTCAGTTTTCAGCAAATTGAAAATAACACAGAGGTTGATGACGCGCTCGAATGATTTTTATATAAAACTGCGAAGTACGTTTTATATAACAATCGTACTATCCGATAATTGAGATGATATGGCGGCAGTTGAATAGAAGCGGAAGGGAATTTTCTTCTTCTTTCACTTTGCTGAGAGGAGGCGGCGTTGCGAAGACTCGCGAAGCAGAGAGACGGAAGTTTTTCAAAGTCACTTTATTCCGCGGAGACAAAGGTCGCGCTCCTCTGAGAATAATGGATAATCGAGGAGGTCCTTGATTCTCTATTACGGCGAAATAAAGGAGCGACTCGTCCTGAGGCCTGAATATCGGCTTTTCTTCCTATCTATGACTTTTCTTGTCCAGAAGAGGAAAGTACGTGATCCTCCTTACAACGGGGCATTTCTCAAAATCGGACTTGCCGTTCGTGCAATCTAACGCTGGGATCGACGTGCGCATAAATTTCCGTAATCCGTTCGCGTTATCCTACCGCGAGCGGGAGAATCCCGCGCAGCGATGAATAACTACTTTCGCCCCCCCGCGCAGTTTCCAGAACGCGGGAATATTTATGGGGCATCCGCCACTAAATAAATCTCCGACTATACGTTCGAATCCAGATAACGTTGGTATTAATAAGCGTACGTGATAAACAATAAAAAACGAATTCGGTATTGAGAGAAAAAAACGCGGACTTTTCACCGTGCGACAAAAATTTCATCTCCAAAATATTATCTCGGTTGGGAAATTCTCTCAACGTTGAACGAAATTACATCAGCTGAAAAACTTTGAAACTTTATTGAAATGCTGTGATAAAGATTTTTTTTGAAATCGAAGTGTGCGATAACAAAAGTGCGGCGCTTCTGCTGCGAAGTGAAAGAGCAGTCGGTCGAGAGCGACGAAGTAGTCGAAGGATAAATGGGGCCGCCGTATCCCGCGACGCGAGAGATTTCCCTCAGGTTTTCCGGCGAATGCGAGAGACGTTTGACGTACGTGTCGCGACGACGAGTTCGCGCATCGTGAGTCCCACGTGAGTACAACGCGCGAGTAGTACAGCGACGCTCCGTTTATACGGACTATCACTTGAAGACGCGGGGAGCCTAATGCGGCCATTTCCGGGAAAGCCGCAGCGCAGCGAGGAGCAACACGCGACAATGAGGACTGGTGCGAGCGGAACGACACGCCTGGGAAAGGACGTCGATTATTTTGCGCTGCTTCGGATGCTCTCGCGTGACTCAATCCCGCGTGTAGCGCGGACGTCATCGTAATCCTTCGTAAGTGCATTGAACGGTTTCTTTTCTATTTTTTTTTGTTTTTTTTTTTTGTTTTTTTTGTGTTTTTTTTTTTAAGATCCTCGATCGTATCCTAGCGACAAACTCGCAAAGAAACGAGGCAAATAAATTCGCGACGAGGGATGGGCAAAATCCGGAGGATACTTTCCATAAACTCGGCCTCCGTTTCACTTTTCCTTAACACGTCGCGGAGGGTGAATGGCCCGGGAACGGAGTCATCTCCGCTCGCGGCGCGGAATCTCCTCTCAATTTACAGCTCGCCGGGGACAGATTTCTGCTTTAAAACAATATCTTCGAGACCCGCCGCGAAACTGGATGCCGCGTCTGGAAGCGAGGGTATGAGAAGGGCGGGCGGGTGAACGTGTTATATTCCCAATATGCACGAAAACGACCAGGGGTGAACGCGCCGAAACGAGATGGCTATGGGAGGGTGGCACTCAGGCTATGATACCTTGACTGTCCCCGGGGATGTGTAAACACAGGAGACACTCAACGTCCTCCTGTCAAATCGATGACGACGAGACTTCGGGTTGCTTTCTTTCCAGCCGGACGCGCCATTTTTTTCGCACCGCGGGGGTTGCAAAAGGGACAGCACCAACCCTCTTCAGTCTTAGATTTCGGCGTCGAATTTCACGGATGATGAAGTCGCACGTCCGAATGTGCGTTCTTCTTCTTCCTTCGACCGCGGGAAAATCAGAAGTACGCGAAGTTCTACTCGTGCTGCGCGCTCGAGTGGATACAAAGTTTCCCAAATTTTGCAACGTTAATTCCGAGCACGCGCGGGTTAATGTCCTTTGGGATAGCTTTGCCGTCCGGGAAGTAATTATGATAATTTGGCCGGGAGCGATGCATGGTAATTGAGGAAATCAACTTCGATAGTTTTGCTGTAGATATTCTTTTCACGTTGTTTTATTTTAGTTACGCGGTGCCGTAAAAAGATAGAATATAAATGACAAATTTTATGCGGAATATACATTCTTTTGGAAATTCAACATAATTTCTATGCTTGTAATATCAACTCTCTCTCTCTCTCTCTCTCTCTTTTTACTCTGTTCATTACATATTAATAAATTCGTGAAGCAAGCTACTGAGCAAGCGTGTGTTCCTGTGGCTAAAATAATGCAGGAAATCGACGATGGTCTGTTTTCTATATAGATATAGCTTTTTGCTGAGGATATTTGAATTTCAGATACTCGTCTATTGAGGCTGCTATGTGATGACCTGGAATTTAAGTTTTCCGGACAATCTTCGACCGTGCAAATAACAAACTGTGGCATGCGATATCGATATTAGAATCTCTCAAATGTTATATTTTTTTTATGTGTATTAACGACGAAAGAGCAAATCTCAATAATTCGAAAAGTGGTTTTAAGATATAATGTAATCATTTACATGATGTTTCAATTACGCGATATGACAATTTTGCAGCATTAATCAAGCGTGAACCTTTTATAATTACATTTTCCACATGAATACAAATTATGATTCACCGCTTCAAATGTAATCATCGTTTCGCCACTCATCATCGATCGAGTAGTGTCGGCTTTTTCAACGCATATTTTTTTCGGGGAATATTAAACGGTTAGATTTAATGCAGAACGTGCAATCATTCATCTTAAAAGCACTTTTTGTGCTTTGTCCGAGTATTTTGCGGAAATCGCTCTCCGAGATTACGAGTGGTGTAGCAAATGAAGAGTGAGGAAGAGGAAGACAGGGAAGGAAGTTACGAGGGAACCTCGACCAATAATCAATGTTTCACAATTTGCCAGCCGCCGGATAATAAATTAAGCGAATTTTATTCGTGTTCGTATAACCGCGTTAAATATTTACATTCGTCGCTGATTGCGAATAGTGGCTGTTCATTTGATCGTTCATCGAAACGCGCGTTACATGCCTGATCCGTGGATTTTCTGTTTACGACCGCGGTAGTGCCCAAATGCGCGAAACGGCATAAGGAAGTCATGTTTTTGTTGTCGTGACTCGAAAACGCAATTATATCAAAATGCGCGTTAAATGAGGCGTTATTTCATTTACTTTAATGCTCATTCATTAGTGTATTATTGTGTTTTGAAAATTATATACATTGCAAGCAAAAATGGAGAAAGTTATAACAATATTTCAATAATTTTGCATATTGCTTTTATTGTTTCGGTTTTAATGCTATTTGCACACGTATGTCTTATGCTGATTTTGTAACGTAAATAGAGGAATAAGAGATTTATAACTTGCAATAGAATAGCATCCTTATACGTGCAGATACATATATAATTATACACAAATGAGATTGATGCGTAAACAGGTTTCATTTGTATAATGTCGTAATTTACTGACAGCGAATACATCACTGTCTTGAAACCAGAGCAGCAGCCAATGACACACGATATACCATTTCCTCTAGATCAAAGCCACTAGGTAATATTGGTCGTTCCAATTCCACAGTATCGCTATGTTATCATAGGGTAAATGCGCGCATGAATCATCCTATATAATTTACTCAAAATGTTTGTTGCATCAATATTTCCACGACAGCTAATTCGCCTAAAACGAACATCAATATTTAAGTACTGAAATGCATCCTAATATATGTATCTCTTTTTCTTCAACGAAATTCTTGTCACTCGTATTTTATTAACTTAAATGTATCGCAAGGACACTAAAATAGGAAAATATTTTTACTAAAACTTTCTTACTAAACGAACACAGTGTTTTAGAAGAAATATAAATTGTATTTTTTATCGATCAAAAATGTTAAATTGTCTGTGTGTGTGTGTGTAAGTATTCGTAGACACGCGTGTTGGCGAAAATCGATTGCGATGCGGCATAGACGTAGGGATGAGAGTCCGTCGGAACGAAATGTCCAGGGATGAGTTGAGGCGGGGGTTGAAGTGATGCCGGTCGACCTGACAGGGGGTTCATTCTGTATTTTATGGCTGACTCCCCTGCGCGCGGAGTGTTACTAGCGCGATATTGCCATTGGCGATAAGGTGATAAGCTCAAATGTATTGGCTCCTATCAAATCGTACTAGCTTTACTGCTATAGGCAACCCCCATAAACACCAGACGTATCTCTCCACTATTTCTCTATCTGCCGCTGTTTAAGAAAAGCAGTTTTGTGTCTCTTAGTATGAAAATGTAATTTTCTTGACACTCGTAACATTTGTGATTATTTTTGTTTTCTCGTAAGCTATGCAATTGTCAAATATATTTCTAGAATTTGTTATTTGAGATGTAAAGTATATTTTGAAGTTTTACGTATTGGCAGAGAGAAATGTTTCTCAAAAAAGGAATAGCTCCTTTTAAATTTAACTACACTTTATTGCGTAGCGCAATCAGTTATTTTTTATACATGTTTATTCAGATTTAACTTGTCTAGTTATCGCTTCTTCACGTGGCAGCTCGTCGCAGGACAAACCCACGAGTTTCGCACAAAGATTCATTGTACGGGCGTAGATAGCGCTCAGAAAATTAAATTCCTGCCGCGCAGAACGAGGGGATGGGAGAATAGCAAATAAATTACGTTCAATCTCCATCATCGAGAGAGCGAAAGTGGAAGATAGAGCTTGATGGAGGTATGATAGGGAGAATGGAGAAGATAGAAAGAAGGGATGATAAAGACGAAAAGAGAATGGGGCTCTCTTGTTTGAGAAACTCGGGCCAGTCTGGAGAGCCAATAATAAGTACGCCGCAGCTCTTGTTAGCAGTTGGTTAAAAATACAAAAGAGAAGAGTTCTTTTTTTACTTGTAGGACTCTCAATAATGGTCGAACAGGCCGCGAATTATAATCAAACGTAATCGATTGTTTACTCTTACTCTGCTCGAGTACAAGTGGTTCCAAAGAATATTTTTCCATGCGGTCTTTACCAGATTTTATATCATTCTATACCTACCTACCTTGACGAAATCCTCCTAGCGAGCACAGCGTAGATAAAGTCAGTATATTCTCTCTATCTTTCTCTCTCTCTCTCTCTCTCTCTCCTCTCTCTTTCTCTCGAAGAAAACCTCACGTCGTAAATAGAGTACTTAATCGAATACGTGTCAGGGAATAGCTGGTGTGCGATCGGGCGTAGAAACGCGGCATTGCATTTATGCCGTTGGAACATAGTCCCAAGTCGATATAAGAAAGGTTCGATATAAAAGATTCCATTATAGAGGTACACCATAAAATTTTGTGGAAATTCAGGATTGAATTACACAAGGTACATTGAACTGACTAAGAAAGGTAAATGTACCGTTTACGAAGATACATTAAAATGCATTAAATTAGAACATTTGTCAGTAGTTTTACTCTCATCAGTATTTTAACAATTAAGAATTTTGTATGTATTGTGCGTATAAAACTGTAATATTATTAATTTTTATAAAAGAAAGAAAAATTAATGCACGTTTATCCCAGCTATTTTTTGTCGCTCTTAGAATTCTTCAGGTTTCTCTTTTGTATCGTTTTTCTTTTTGTTTCGTTTAGTTCACAACTCAATTTCAACGTCATGTTTCTCACAGACGATGTGACGTCTCACATGCTCTTGGATCGATCGTTAGGTATCTGACTCGTTCGCATTAAGCGTCCCGCTTTACGGCGAGTTTCCTGCTCGAGGTGCTCGAAACAGCTATTAGGATCGTCGCGATACTAGCCGCCTCGAGAAATGAACTTTTACTACCGATGTTTGAAGGAGCGGCGATTGTCAATAAAATCTCGTACGAGTCATTGAAAAGTTTCCTCGATAAACGATTTTTATGCGCTAGATGATTTTTATAGTATAATCCTTAGTAGACAGTACACTTAATGAGAAAGTATGAGGAGTAATGAAAAAAATCTTGTCACAAGAAAGAGAAAGAGAGAGATATCACGAAGCACAACCAACAAAACCCGCGGCAATCAAGTTTGTTCTCGCTTTGATTAGTATTAATTGTCGCGCCGCCGGGGGGCGCAAGAACAGGCAGACACTTATTATGAATCGTAAAGCGTCGGTCTTAAAGCGAGAGAGAGAGAGAGAGAGAGAGAAAGAGAGAGAGACAGAGACAGAGAGTATACGTAAGTACTTCTCTTCATAATGACTTACCCGGGTGACAATATCCTTGTAATCACCTCCATCCGAAATTGGAGTTTTCGAGGCGGGCTTTTCCGGACCAACGAGAAATATTACGCTGAGCCGCGGATTTATAAGGAAACCCCGTCCACAATATTCGCCAACTTTCGAAACGACTTTACTTCTTAATAAGATTCAACGTTCCAAAATGAAATTCGAAGCTGTGTGCAGGACGAAGGTCGTTTAGTGGCGGCAGCGCGCTTTTGCAAACTTTCTTGGCCGAACTTTCGAAGCTTCCTGTTTCTCTTTTCTTTTTTTTTCTATGAGTATATCTCCGGGAAGAGCCCTGCAGGAAGTTTACGCACGTTGCGTTTCGACAACGTTACACATAAAACACTTCTATTTGCCGTTGCTACGTATCGTTTTTTTTATCTACTCCAGCACAGACTTCTTACCGACTTTGCACGTTACTTATTTCCGCAAGTAAGAGAGAAGTATTTTAGATTTTCTATATGTATTTATTATTTCATTTATTGAATATATACATTTCACGTACATATAAAAGAAAAATCGTATTTGTGTGTACACAAGATTGAAACAAAATTTAGTTACAGACTTGCTGTGAGATACATACAAATGTTTAAGAGAACATATATATTTCTCTTCAAATCAATACTCATCAATAGCGAGTCGCAAAGAAAGGTTACTTTGTCGCGATTTCGCTTGGCGTTGATAAGTATTTATTGCTATCGACTTTGATCTCACTATTCGTTCCTTCGTCTCGTCGTTGCATCTACTTTCTACCGCATTTCTCGTTGTTCCAAACATGTCTCGTCATTGTCCCTTTTCTTCTCCTTCTCTCTCTGTCTTTCTCTTTCTCTCTCTTTCTCTCTCTATTTAGTTCTCTCTTATACATCAGTCTTCGCTATGTGTTTCCCAGTATAGGAGAGCTTACTAACTTTCCTTCCTCTATAACTCCCGCGAACTGTTATCGCCTCGTTGTGTACAGGGTGTTCCCATTTCTGCGATCACTCGAGCATTTTGCCCGCAACTTGGAACAGAAGCTCGCGGACGCTGCGAAACGTGAAATTGATTTCTCCGTTGCCGCCAGATTATTATCGACAGGCGGCGTAATAATCTCGAAAGTTTATTCGCACTTATAAATCGAGTCTGTATTTGAGGCCGGTCTCTTCTGAACCGTGCTGGGGGAAATTACTCGGAAAATTCCGTATGAATTTTATTCGTGATTTAAATCGACCCCGTCCGCCAGTGTTCTCGAATTAAAATGTAAGATTTATTTCCGCGCGCGCGCGCGCGCGGTCGCACCGGTGGTGTCGCGCGCGTAACCAGGCGGAGCCGCTGAATTCAGAACATTGCATAAAGAACGAGTTTTTTCTTTCCCAAAGATCGAAAGAGACTGTGTAGTAGTCACCGATATTTTTCGGTCTCTCTTTCTCTTCTCTCTTTTTCTCACTTGTTAAGTAACTAGCTGTTCGACGGAAGAGCGGAAAAATCGTAATTTTTCTTACATGCTACATGAATTTTCTTGAGAGCATTGCCATCGGCAATCGGTCGTGGACCGCAGTCATTGGTCCTCGGAATCGTGAAAATAAAACATCGTCGATAGGACTACGGTGGTAGAGGCGATCCGGGAGAATCAGAGTTATCGACGTCGTACGACGCGGAAGGAAAATGAATGGAACGAAAGAAACAAGGGGTGGAAGAGCGAGGACCTCCAATGGCAACGAACAAACCGACGGAAGAGAGAGAAAGAGAGAAATAGAGGCAAAGAGAGGAAGAATTGGACAACATTAGGGACCAAGGGAAAGGGCGGGTAGGAAGTAGAATCGAATGATTCTGCCCGGCTGATCAATTTCATACGCTTGGACCTCCTACGACGTGCTATCCATCACGTGGTATTTGACCCTTCGTTTCTTCGATTTTTCCTATCTCCAGCTGGTCGCACCCCCTAATTCCCGGCCCTGGCCCCTTTTCACCCTTCTCACGCCGTTTTACCCCGTCGGGAGATCACGTTATCCCCGCCGGCAGTGGTGCCGACCCAGGGCGGCACAGATCGCTTCCGTCGTCGTTGTCATCGTCGTCGCAGCCACCGCCGCGACGACAAAACGTCTGCAAATTGCTAGCGAGTTACAAAACGCTGATCCCTATGAAAACGAAACGAATCACCCTTTGTGCTGGTAATGTCTTCGTTTTCTTTTTTTGGTCCTTGTTTCTGTCATCGATCCTTCTTCATTAGCGACGCCACGGATTACGGCGTTGCTCGCGTCGCGGCGTTGCTCGCATACATATTTATATCGAAAAAAAGTTGCCGACGCTGCGCCACCGATGTTAATCCTCTTTTGTTAGTTCGGCCTGTCAAAGCATTTTCGACTTTTTAATTTACCGCTGCGAGCATTAAAAAGCAAAACCATCTTCGGTCGAATTAAATTAAACAAAAAAACCTCCCTCGATATCAAAAAACTAATTCAAACTTTGGTTCACAAAAAATTCGCGACAGCAATTAGTCCCTACACATTTTTAATTGAATCGGTATTACGGAATATGATTCTGGTTTGTTTTTACATGTGATGGTAATCACGAAATATATGGGAAAAAAAATAAGTAGAATAATTTTTATCTATTTGAATTGTACATTTCTTGATTCGTTCTGACATCACAAGAAATTGCAAGTCGTGTATATTGTGTTACTAATGCGCTTTTATATAAAGAATAACTGTTCGTGCACTATAAAGGGTAGCATTACGTTCTTAGATTACGCAAACGCGATTTTTACAAACATACAATATCCACATATCTCGCGTTACGATACTTGATGACGCGTGCACTTTCAATGCAGAGCTCAACAGAGAAAACAACAGCGACTTTGCGGTGAATACTTGGAAAGCGAAAATAAACATATTGCCGTGATAGCGCCGTATACTTGGGTCAGTACATATAACCACACACACGGATTTATCCCTTGGGACATATTCACGAAGTTATGTGCGCTCGTGGGAGCAATAGAGCGTATGTGAACGACGCTCTTTTGAAAGGAAACATGTGTATCTTTAATTACAGTGTGTGTCGTTAAGATTGAACACGTGCAAAAATATTGATCGAGATAATGCGGTCTATCGATTAATTTTAATTTACGGCAAGGGAGTTGTGCTTTTTTCCGGATAATTTTCTGGGAATTTTGTCGCAATCAAAAAAGTAATCAATTTTAAGTTTCTCGAGTAATCGAAAAGAATTTGTAAACTTTTCTGTCGATCAGTTGTATTAAACAGATGAAAGATATAAAAACTTGCGTTTATAGTGTTAAAAAAAATATATATATTTTATAACATAAAAATTTACATAAATATATATTATCACTTTATTTAGTGTGACGTAATGAAATAGTCACACATTTAAATATTTTGACCTATTTTGTTAAAATATCAAAATATTTTGTTAAATATCAAAAGTATATTAAAATCGCTTTAACGAGAATTGTTTGTGAATGCAATTCCTCTGATAGGAAAATCCTTGGAGACAAGTGAGACACAAACCACAAACAGTTCTCACTGATGTTGATATATTATTCAGTTTTAAAGAGATCGTCCTGTTGAACTACTCGCATGATATTCTATTACGGAAGACTTACCCTGTGGGATTTCATCCCACGAAACTAGAATATCCCGGCCGTATCCCGTGAATGCAAACCTTAGTTGTTGCTGCTTTCGCGCTCTGCGCCGCGCGTAATTTCTATTTTCCATTCACCTAGAGAGCTTGTGCAACATTTACGTAAATGAGTTTTTCCGAAATAAGTTTCCCAGTTGCTTTTATAAGACACCGATACAACAATCTGCGCGGTAACTGCCTGATGTAATCAACCATGCTGATAAAATGGACTTGCTGTCCTTTCTCGCACAAACTGACAAATGGCAGTTTAACTAATTTACATTTCACCAAATTGTTCCGCTTTTCTAGTCTGACGTTTCTGCGAGCTTGACTTAGTCAAATGCAATTTTCAAACACAAATTGCCATTCTTACAACAATTAGAAAATAAGACTATCATACAAATGCTGCATGCAAGTTCAAACAGAGGTATAATAACGACAAGCTAGTTAATTTAAAACACTGCGCTTAAAAAAAAATTAACAAAATAAAATTAAATCTCTTAGATGCAACTAAAAAAAGAAGGAGAAAGAATGAGAAATAAAATGCAGAGAAAAGATAAGCGGATAGTTGTTTGGAGATTGTGTTGTCACGGAAGTTTTCGCGCGCGCAGTAAGTACGAGGGGAGAAAAAAAACAAACTCCTGAAAAGGATTGTTTGCGACGAAATTCTTATTACGGCGGAACGTAATCGCATTGCCTAATTGCAAAGTATACTCGAGATAGGAAAAAAATTCATCCCGTAACATTTTATGATAACTTAATCTCCGCGTACAGAGGGAAAGAAGCAATCGCATTACATTATAATGTAATTATATAAATTCCAATTATGCAAATTGCCGCTGAACAATTGTTCTCGCTAGCGTGAAAATTGTGTTCGCCGTGCGTGAAACAGCGATAAGATTATCAGGTCGGCGTAAAACCGATAACTGTGTTTCGCTGAACACAAATTTATTAAGAATTGTGCGCGCGAATATCATAAATTCTCTGAGAATCGTCGAAAGAAAAAAGTCGCGAGAAACTGTCAGGAGAGCCTAGGCACGTCGTTGCTCGTAGGGATAGCAGGTAGCACCGATCGAGGAGCAGAAGAAGTGAACCCAGGGAAAAAAGCAAAAAACCCTCGCGGGAGAGAGAAGAAAACGGGACAGAGGCGGCGTGGTGAGATCTCTTGGCAATTTGTCTCGCCCTCTCTTTTCTTATGTTCCTTTTCTCTCCCGTGTGGTCCCCTCTCTCTTTCTCTCTTTCTCTGTCTCTATTTCTCCTGCTCTTTATCTCCCTTCTTCTCTTCCCCGCTGCCTGCTCTAGCAGGGTAGTGACTATCGATCTAGCGGGTCCGCGTAGGGTGTGGTTGTGTTGCCCGTCGTCGCGACGCCTCTCCCACCCTGTCTTTCTCCCTCTTTTGCCAGTCAAATCGAACCACGTTCGGCACGTGGCCTAACACTTCGGTGCACGCGCTTTATTTTCCAAAGTCGGCTGGTGCTGGCTGTTGCTCGTCTAAACCGATGCAACCTCAGTCCGAGCACTGGCCTTGGATGGTTCACGTGACCGGGACACGCGATCGCGAAGTCAGCGGAATATTTTGCGAAGTACGTCGCAGGACGCTCGTGAATTTTATACTTCGCAAATCGATCCCATGAAAATAAAAGTTTTGACCAACTGTCGTATATTTCTGGTGAAACGACGCTTTTTCAGTATTCGGATAGTGAAAGCACTTTTTTTGATATTTTTAGTCAATTACATACATAAATAGAAGAATTTTGCAATCTTACGAATTTTCCTATTTTTTACTTTCATTTTTAATTTTGAAATCAATGTTTTGTTTTATTCTAAAGCACATGTCGTCGTTTTATTATTCCAAGTGTAATTTTAACAGTATCAAGTTAACTAGATCGGATTTGCGGCAAATTATTTGCAATAATGCGGAATTTGCTCTTGCGAGGTATCATATCGCATTCACACTTTACACATCAGCATGCCACAATTCGAATAATGCGAAACATTGTTTAATCGGTGGAGAAACGTTTCAATTACCATGCTGAGAATTCTGGAAACGCGCAGCAACAGCTTTCTAGATTAACGGCGATTGTGATAAATGAAGAAAGACGAGAAAAGATCAGAGGACGGAGGGTAGAAAGAAGGTAGAAAAGAGTCTCTCTTCTCCGAGACACAGATGAAATGCCGAACGGCTTAAATCATTATGGCTCGTATTTACAGTCGCGTAACGTCGCGTGAACAGAAAGACACTGCTGTGCTAACTGTTCTTAACTAAACTCAATCTCGAGAACCCGGTGAACCCGTCTCGTTTATAAAAAAACGCGCTCTCTGCCTGATGACGTTAAAGCCCATGTGACAGAGCGCATCAGCGCAAATATCTCGGATGCATCTGCATGCGCGGTGGTGGCGCCTTAACGGATCGCTGTGCGCGTTTGCACACGCACGTAGCCCTGAGCTGTGTGTACAGGTGTCCAATGGAGATTACGGCATGACATGTTTGAGGGATTTTAGATAAGAGGTGAGTGCGGCCCGCAAGTATATTATATAAATAGCGCACTGTCAATCGCGCATTCTCGACCAAAATGGAAATTAATTGAATTTACAATTAAATGATATTTTTTATGTTTAAATTGCAATTGTGCCGCATTCGAGTAAATACTTCGTGAAAATTACCATGATGTGCGCATCGCAGCATAGAGAACAGCAGCAACGCGAAAAATCACACCGCGAAGAAGGGTAGACACAACACAAATATTGTTTAACATGACTCTCGTATTCTATGGCAGTTACGTTGGAAAATATAAGATTGTTTCTCCGGAAGCTTTTTCCGGAAAAACTTGTCCGTCGGTTTGCGGCATATCATTTCACAAGGGATGAGGTGTGTATGTATTAGTATTTTACGACAAATTACATATCGCAGACGCGTTCCGATCGTTCGCTCTTATGCAATCTGCCAGCGATGAGGATCTCGCCGCTCCCGTTAGGATCCTCACCTTCTCCTCTCATTTCATGCTATCCATAAACCACGATCCGAAATTCCGCAGCTTATACGCGCAGCCTGATATCGTGGCGTCCGCAAAACCGTAAACAGCCCTTAAACGCGCCCTTAATCCTCATCCACCGGGGCTTATATCCTCTTTCCTTCTCCCCCGCGTTGCGTCCATGGGGATTGCCTTTATAAATATCTCAATCTTCAGGCCTGCATCGCGCCAGCCAGCGAGCCAATCGATCGAAATGGCGCATATACGCTTCTTGCGAGAGCAGCGATTTTTTATATGGCTCTTAAAAAAAACTATGTAATACAATTTTACAAAATTTAAAGGTTTTGATAGAAAGTTTAAAGTTTCTGCATATCAAATTCAAAAAATTACCGTAAATTTCTATTTTTAAAAATCTTTGTATTTTTATTTAAAATCCTGAATTGCTAAAACTTTCAATCTTCTATTTTTCAACGTATGATAAAAAATCTGGAAATCATCCAGTTACAATTGGTTCTCGCGTTTGAGGCATTTTCCCGGCAAAGATTAGCAGAAACGCGTGTGTGCACCGTCAAACTGGCGGCATTCTAAACTGCCGGCGTAACGACACGCACTATTAAGCGCACCAAGAGGCAAATCCCTTAAGCCAATTTACGTGGCTAACTCAACTCACGATCTTATCCTCTCGAATAATGACGAAAAAACGCGGTAAGTACCTAGGGGCGCGCCTCTTCTTTTGTCGTTGCGGCCAACTGTGCCGTGGGTGCTACCCCAGGCGTTCTCATTCCCCGAATGACGTAACCTATTAAGGAGAGGACGGGCAAAAAAAAAGTTGAGCGAAATCTTCGAGCTGCGGGCTCGATCATCAATCTTCATGGCAGACCGGAAGGTTTTCTAACGCGTTCGCGCTGCGCGAAACGCTTTTCCTGGGAGCTACAGCGTTCCGAAGCCCTGTCACACGGCCTGGTATCATAATTATCGCTCGTACGGATCGGTAAGAACACGGATGATTCACTGTGTGTGGACATGGAAGTTAGATGGCTACTGATAAAAAAGAAAAAAAGTAAAAAAGACTCGCTCGGTGGTCGCCACGACAACGTCAGATTACAGGTGGACGATTATCACGGGAAAAAGTCGAAAGAAAAAGAGGAAGGAATGAGTGACATTGTAAGTTTAATGAAGAACAAAAGAAATTACCGCAACGTGCATCAGAATTGCTAAGAGTGAAGTTACCTTGAGACGCAGAAGGTAATCTTTTAATTAAAGCGTCTCGCGCGCCCGCGCGCGCGTTGTAAACGAGAACTCCACGCCGCAATGCAACCGCGGAAGTTACAAGGAGAAACGCGCGGTTTCTCGAAGCGCTCCTTTGCTCCATTATTATGCAATACTAAATTACCTGCCATGTGTCGTCGAGTTTGAAATTCCGCGCGACACAGTCAGAGGTATTACATCATAACGCGTAATCGAAAGAATATGAATTTAACAAGCGAGCAATGTGACTTGAGAAGAAACTTGCAAAGAAAAATATTTTCGACGGCGTTAGTCTGTTAGCGCGTAATAGTTTTTTTAATCTAAGTTTACAAGTTTCACACGAATTTACGAGTGTTTATTTGATTATATTTTTAAATCTTAATTTTTAAATCTACGCTTTTATTATTTAATCTGTCGTTATTAGATAAAAAAGAAACAATTTAACACTCTTTAGTCTATATATTACTGTTTTTCTTTGCGATATTGTCGAACTTTATCTGATGCAGGCTGTAAACGCATATATATTGTAGTGTTAAGTATCACGAAAGACAAAGAGAGAGACGAGAAACCGCAAGTGGAGGCGGGGCTAATCTTGAAGGACCTAAGTAAACCGCTTCTAATGGATCCTGTCACTGGGCTTCAGGTTGCCCGCGTTTTGTGTACTTCACTCCGACGGACCGCACAGTGACGTTAATAATGGGGGAATCGAGTGTGAAGGGGTGACAGAGTGTGATAGCCGAGGAAACAACAGAAGCTCCTGCAAGACTCTTGCAAGGGGGTGGTCTTCGGAAAATTAATGAGACCGGCAAAATGTCTCGAAGATAAGCGACATTGTTGCTGTTCTTTCTCGACTCTTTTCTTTAACGCGGTTTTTTTTAACTTCCTCCTAATGAACATATGTAATAACGAAGCTTAATAAAGTTATTGCACCGCACTTATTTACGCTCTTCATTGCAAAAATATCTTAATAAAATCCAATTGAATTAGATCGATCGATCTTACGACTTTCGCGGAAACTTCAAAGACGCTGACGGAAATTTACAAGTATCGCAGAATAGACGTTCTATGTATCAGGAAAAGCGTGCACAGCAATCAGAGTTTGTCCGAAGTTGCGGAAACGTATTAAGACGTCGTGTCTGTGTGTCCGAAACTCAACGAGTTTTCCGAGCTCTCCGCGCTCTCAGTAGTAACATCCGTTCTCAAGGTTGCAAGTTCTCATTTCAGATTCGCAGAATTTCACATTTTCATCTGATATGTTACATAAAATCATACGCATCTTTGCAATCGCAAATTATGGAAGTATAAATTAATAAAATAGATATGTAAAATATAAGTTTCAAACATGTTTCTATTAATAATTTTTTTTAGAAAGAATAGCGATATTAGATATAACAATTAAAGTAAAAAAATGTCTCAACACTTAAGCGATCGGCTCGAAAATGCAGTTACTACGCGTAACAGGATCATTCATTTATCATTCGGACACAGGGAAACGCTGCTGTTACTATAAGCGTATAAGTACAAAGCCGATTAATAAGTTTCCACTCGATAAACGCAGATTAAGTCAAATGTTAACAGAAACAACTAAATTAAATTCCTAAAAAAGAACTATATTGATCACTATTATTTATTTGATTATTATTCATCTGTTTGTTCAGCTTTCAATTTCGCCCTAAGCTTTTTTAATAAATAGTTACGATGTCAACATTTTTTTTTGTGTGAGAGTGCTGTTATCCTCCCGTTCGATATGCTTGTCGGTCTCGAATAACTACCTATATGCAGAATCCTCGTCAGCAAACTTCCCCGTCGACGAATTATCGTCGATCTAATAAGGCTCCCGTCCTCATTGACACGACGGTAGGCAAAGGCATCCAGGGCGTGGCCTGGAAGCAGCATTGCCTCGAGATGCCTCGCTTTCGGTAAAGGCATCGTTGCCTCTTCGATGATTTATCCTGCCGTCGCGACCCTTTGTGAAACGGTCGGGTTATTGACGCCCCTCTGTCACAACGTGAGGCGGCATATATATCGGCGCACATATCTTGAACTTGGGATCCCCGGGATGACGGGTGCAGATATATTCGATCGCGGATAAGGAATTCTATCGTTCCCTAATTCCATTCGGGCATTAACCCTCGACACCATTTCTTATACGAGGTAATGCGGCCTACTATCACAAAACAACGTTGTCTTTCCTACATTTTGACTTGAAAGTGCTGCGCTTTCTCAATCGTGGAAATAATTGCGATGTATATACACGTATGTGTTTGTGACAAATTTAATCAATAAAAAATTTTAAGACAGCTCTTGAATATTTCTTTATTACAAAGCAGTTTTATATAATATTACGTTTTAATCGATATATCATTGGAATTGCATCAAGAAACGTAACATGTCATTTGCAGCACATTTTCCATCTGCCGTTCGACACACGGTTGAGTCATAAATAACTCCCAGTGCCGCTACAATTCATCGTTTACTCTACTACTATGCTTCTCTTTCCTATGTCGTTACCACAGTTCGCGGTCGGTCGAGAGGCGAAAATTTTCCCGTCAATATACAGCAAAACTACGCCAAGAGATGCCTAATGGCGTCACGGTTGAACGCGAGTGCAACAATTTCGTCGGGTGCCGTGCGGGGTTGGACAGGTCGGGAATGGCGTGAAGCAGGGAGGGAGGAAGGAAGAGGCGGAGAAAGAGGAAACGGAGGATAGAACGAAGATATACCCTTGCAGTCTCCGATCGAGCTATCAAATTGTCGCACTGCGGTAGTGGTGTAGGCAGAGTTTAGTCAGCCGGTCGGTCGCGCGCGCGGCAGGCTGACTAGAAACGGGACGCGACTACTTGTCAGCAGCACGAAAGAGCGAAAGAGAGGAAACATCGAAAGGGGGTGGTTGAAGGGGTAAGCGAGGAACGGTGACGTGAGTGGCTACCCGAGAATCGTCGCTTACGATCGCAGCTTGTTTCCGTCGATCTTCCTCTCTCTCTCTCTCTCTCTCTCTCTCTCTCTCTCTCTCTCTCCACCGCTCCGGCATTCCACGACACTCTCTGACAATCCCGCCGTTCGATCTCCCCTTTTCCCGCTCCTTCGTCGCGCTTCCTTTCCCGTCGCCATCTCTCTTTCCACGTCCAGGTACTTCCTGCACAAGCCTGCCTTCTTCTTGTCCTCTATTCCTGTCGCTCTTTTCCCTCCAATCTCCACTCCATTCCTCTCTCCTCTCGAGCTTCCACTCGACTCCCAAATACTGCAATTTCAGCCTTGTCGCCACTACGGCACTTCAACTACGAAATGATAAATTCCTAGCCCGTCTGCCTGCCTCGTGCGTCCCTCCCCGTTTCTTCCCCCTCTTAACCCCCTTCTTCCTTCTTGCATCTAGTGCGCATTGCATCCGTTCTCGTTCCAACCACTCCATGTTTCCAGCGCGGTTAAACTCATTCGCTCAATTGACTCGATTGACTAGATTGCTGCTTTTGTAACTGCGTTTCTTCGTCTCTATTGTCATTGTAAAGACACTATTGTGATAAGACGACCGCATTACATGTATTGTAAACTTTTTGTTGCTTCTGTAGTAGCACGACTATTAGTAATCTTTAACGAAAGGTCGCTTCATCTATACATTACAATTTTTTGCAACTACACATTACAAAACGTTTTTTTTTTTGTTTTTTATTATTAGACATTAGGTCTGATCGGTTTAGATACTCTGTTTTTCTCTTTCTCTCTTTTTCATAAAGGTAAATACTTTTTTATATGACCAGAAATACGCTCACGAGTATTTCCGATAAACTCGCGAACATCCGTTGTGCCAAAAAAAAAAGAAGCTCCGCTTTAGTACTCCTATAGAAGACGTACCCAAACTACCGAAACTTCCCGGTGCTTTCCCGGTCGGCTTGTCGTACGAGTTTAATCGGCGGGATGCTCCGGCTCGATAGACGAATCGAGGTTAAACGAGGCTACGTCCTCGAACGGAACAGTCGGAACTTCCGGGTAAACAGAGAACGGGCCGGAGCTTCCCATTTGGATCGATTAACGGATATAGTTGTATGTGCGCACGCGACAGGAAGACCGAGAGAAGACAATTGGAAGGACATAAGGTAGATGGGGGACGACGGAGAGCGAGAAAGGGTAGTGCGGAGGGGTAAGAGGCGCAAGTTAAGCTTTCGCAATGGAAATACGCCAGGACGGAGGAAGGTACGTCTAGTAACTACTGGCAGAAACCCGAGATTCTCTGTAGCCGACCGTTTTCGGAAAGCTTATTAACCCATTTGCTGCCTGTTTGCTCGAGGCACTTTATGTCACCGATACCGTACCTGAATTCGCACTCGTCGATTACGTACCGCGCTCAGTTACGTGCTATTGCTATGAAACTATTAAGTCGCCGTCGGACGCTCGTATTTTGCGGGTCGCTTTGATTAGACCGACGCAGAGCAATGCAAATATTTACCCAAAACTCAAGAGGCTCTCACGTACTGGAACAGTATTTGAATAAGCAGCACCACATGAGTTTGCAATAATTCTGGATTGAATAAAGTAATGTTAAAAAAATGGAAAATACACACACACTTGCGGCTTTTAGTCTTTTTATTTTAAGAGAATGTTCTTTTTTTTAAATATAATAAATAATATTGTCAGTCGGATTAAATATCAATCTCAAGAAAATTAACGTGTATTCTAATAACGAAAAAAAATGAAACATCGGTCTCGGTCCTTATCTTGATACCGCGCTCTCGTACTAATATCGTATTCCGAACGTAACTAGGATCCGCATAATACTCGCCATCCAATCGATATTCCTCGCGAGAGGTTACCATATACCTCATTGTACTATCGATGCGTACGCTCGCCGGCATGTGGAAGACGCGCGAAGTTCTTGACTGCGTCTGTATATTTCCGCGGGACGGTAAGTTTCTGGAAAATTTAGTGAGCTCCGGTGAGACGACAAATCCACTTTTCATGCGTCGGGAAGACGGAAATGTATCGCGCCGCTGGAAATCTGACTTTTGAAATTCCGCGAACGGTCTTGCCATAAATTCGGCGAATGTGCCTGATATATTTATAGATACGGGTAACGCGGATGGGATTGCACGAATCCGTATCACGCACTAAAGTTATTCTCATAACAAGTTTGCGTTCAATAAGTCAGATGTATATTCTGATTCACAGTACGTTGCAACGTGGGGTGCGGCACTACCAGATTTCACCTCCCAAATCAGTATGTAATATTATATGATAAAAATACTATCGTGCAGCAACGATAATCGCATATAAACTGTTATATAAAATAGAGACTAGTAAAATTTTACAGTTTACACTCTTAGCAATTTTTTCGTGGCTTTGAATACGACTGTACATTTAATATATCTTAATAATCTCGATCTATTTCGAGCAATTTCATATATCGACATGGACTCTAGCTATTTATAGGAAGAGCCGTTGGTCACGAAGAAGAAAGCGATCGCGAAGGAGGATGATTTTTTTCATGCAGGAGGAACGGCGCGACAGGGACGGGGATGAGCAAACAGGGAAGACCGGAGGGTGGTTCTGTCAGGCCGCCTCCATCAATCTTCGGCAAAGGGATGACGCTAATACCCACGAGGAAATGTCTTGGTGGTGCCTTTATCCGCTGAGCGTTCTGTATTCTACATTAGGGTGTGTGCCATCTGGATAAAACACGAACTGATTCTCCGGATTCGATTCGCGAACGTGCAAATTTATTTATGTACTCGGGAAAGTGAGGAAAAACAGAAAACTTCTTTAGGATTTTATTGATTTTGAGATACATCGTGATACGTTTGTTAGATTTGGCGCCTGCGGATGTTATTCAATATAACGTCGTGATCGTGTAATTGAGATCGCGAGGTCAACGGGGCGGAAGAAAACTTCCGGGGAATCGCTTAAGCGTCGTTCCATGAAATTAAAAGAATCGCAGATGTTGCAATCTGTAATGTGCCGCCGGCGGTAGTCGCAGCGCGAAAGACGGGAACCGTAGAAAAATGGACTTTTCAACTTATTACTCCTAGAAGCAGATTACCCCTGATTGCGCTCGCCCGAGCACCCGTCATGAAGCTGGAAAATGAGGGTGAGAGACGAGAAGAGCAAAGAGAGAAGGTGGGAACGAGAGGGCAGAAGTCACCTCGCGCGATTTATCAATTTCACGGGGGACGAGGGAACTTTTTAAATTACAACGCGCTGATCAGCCTCGTCTTTCTCTCATTTCCCTTATCTCCTGTCTTCCTCCGCCAGACGCGCCGACTTCCTACCCGATTCTTCTGCTTCGGGGAATTTGCTCGACGACGCGTTGCGTGAGGCAATAATTATTATGCATCAAAGAGAGCAAACTGTCGTTAATCTAATTTGTTCATTTAATGTTTGGAAAACCATGTCGTTTACATTTGTGATGTATATACTCTCTGTATATACTTCACTGGTTCCTAAGCCGATACAAACGAGCAAAGTATTTCAGAAGATTTGTCGCGCACGTCCGCGGGTGGTGCGCCCTAGAAAATAGAGAACCATATATTAACGCAACGACACGCGTTCTAGTAGAATCATATTTCGGAGTGCACGAAGGATTTCTTGCTGTCAAGAGAAAATCATAAATCGTGCGAGACAGTGCTTTGTAGTAAAGCCCGCAAATTCGTGGCACGTTGTTGTTGTTGTAAGTGCATCTGTCCCGCACTCGAGATTTCTGTCGTGATACTTAAATCTTATGTAAGTAGCTGAACGATCTCTTTTAAGTGGTCTTTCTTTTTTATTGCGAATTAAATTACATTTCTTTTTTTCGTCCTCTTAATTTTTTGATCTTATAAAGTACCGAATTTTAATTGTTTAGACTTCTTTATTTTTAAATGTAATATATATTTATTTAATTACATAAATATTTTTTAATTGAAGTCATTTTATCACCATTTATTTTTTTAAGTAAGTTTTTGAGTTAAAATTGAGTTACTATAAATATCATTTGACGTTAAATAAAAAATAAAATTTTGTTATCGATTTACTCTTGAAACTTAATTCACAAAAGTCATTTATTTTCCAATCGCCCCCATAACTTAGATATTATTAATCTTCCAACGTCGTTATTACAGGAAAATGGACTATAAATTGCTCAAAGTGATAAAAGAACTTAGCTCTTTATAGATTTTTTCTCTCCGTATATATATATTCTTTAATAGGCATTTGATTACTTCACATGGAAAAACACCCACGTGTGCAACACACACGCTGCGTTTTTTCGTTTAAGAGTATTACTATCACTTTATTGCGAATCTTAGCTGAATTTGATAAGGCGACAACTTGACGTTCCATCTGCGTGAATTTGTCGAACGTAGCGATCGAGCTATAAAACTCAAATCCGAGAGGATGTTTTCACGTTTCATCGGATCTGTGCGCGAAAGTGCGCTTTTCTAATGCCACTCGGCCAATTTTGTGACTGGAAAATCGTCGTTTCGCCGCGACGAAATTTCAGACGTCATCGTCGTCGGTCCGTCGTAAAGAAGTTCTCGAGCGGCGCGTGATCGGAAGGATAGCCGGAGGAAGAGTTTTCCAAGCAAGGGATAGCACCCGCGCTCGGCACCTTTTACTGTAAAAGCCTTTGTACGATTTCAAGTGCCCTTTTTCTACGTCCTTTTACATAGCCGGCCAGCCCGATACTCTTATTCCGCAATGGCGGAAAAGGTGGAATCAGATAAGTGAACCGCTGCCGATGAAGAGAAGCTGCGTCAGACATCGCTTCCGGGTTTAAAACCGTCAGCTCCGGACACGATCGCAAGGTTAAAAGGATGAAAAGTAGGTCGCCGCGAACAGAAAATACGAATTTGCCAATTTCCCTCAAGTTTCCAACAAGTATTACAATATTGTAGCTATAAAAATTTTATCTATGGAAATTCTCTCTCATTTTCTCTCACTTTCCAGAATTGCATTAGCACCTTTGTCATTTTCAGAGCAAGCAAACTTAATCAGATTCCAAAATATTGCGTTAATTAAAGTGCTGTTATCTTTGGAACAACTCGCTCTGATATCTTCCCGTCATATCTAGGAAATTAAATCAGGCTCGCGTAATAACTTACTTGCCTCGCACTAATTGCCACTAATTGATTCAGAACGCTTAATTAAAGCGGATTTCCTCGTAGCTTCGTCAACATAATTTTCACATCGTTTGTCACCTCAGTATTAAGAAAATTATCATCTTTACATCTGTGGTACATATTACGAAATATTCTGATTACACGTATATTGTGCAAACATTCGACGGCGATGCAGTGTTATTTTGAACGTTATATTAACATCACGTTTTTACTGCAACGATATTGCAGTTTCCAATTATTCATGCTTCCTTCCCGGTGTGTTTGCATGCACATAAATAGCACTCGTTAAGCGCTCGATTTCACTCGAAGAAAATAAAAGCGGCGTATATACGCACGACGCTAAATGTTTATTTCAATATCACCGACAGCGATCCATTATTTGCTTTGGATGGGTGGCTTATATTTCCTTGTGTGAAACGTGCCCCGTAGTTGGTTTCAAGGATCATGGAAACCACGAAGCTTGATTACATTCTACTGTATTTATGGCGAAATCCTTTCGTTTTATTGAGAAAAAAATTCCTCACTCTCTATCTCAGTAATGAAAATATGCGTATGTTCATAGATTCTAAACGCTATTTTCGTGGAAATTTTTTATGGCAAACTAAAACGAGTACGCATGTGTTTTATTAATGCTTGTAAAACTACCGCATATTCATCGAATCATTAAAACTCGTAATCTTCGAAGACAAGTTTTGATAATCTTTGACTCGGAAGCGGTTACATCCAAGAACATTCTTTAACTTCATCAGTATGTATTACATGCGTCGTGCGAGGCCAATAAAAATATTCCGCGTTTCTCGCGTATCGCAAAGAGAGGAACAAAGATGGTACGTGTTATAAGGCAAGTGAAGGAGCTGCGCGACGCATTATGCAAGGGGATAAGAAAAGCCGTAGAGACATGGAGAACAGTTCGCGTGTGAACGCGAGGGGGAAGCAAAAAGAGAGAGAGAGAGAGAGAGAAAGAGAGAGAAAAGACGGACGAGGGGACGCTGAAGAGGATCAAGAAACGAAAAAAAAGAAAGGATGGAGAAAAATTGGCTGCAGGTAACGGGATTAAGAGTGCTACTGCACGCCCGTTACCGGGATCATCCCGCAAGAAACTTTGCACTTGCCAACTTTTAATGCTGCGCCGCAGAATCCTATCCTGCGCGTCGCCCGCTCCTTCCTGTCTCTCCCTTTGGCATTTTCTTCCCCTTTCTGTGGCGCGCGCGTTGCTTTCGCGCATACTTCTCGGCTATCGGGGAATTTAGCTTAGAACGATTCTTGCTGCAAACTTTCGCCGTCGAGAGAGAAGCAAGAAGAGGATCTCGATCTTTACAACGCCGAACGGCGCGGCGCGAGTTTTCGTCGAATATCGATGCGTCCTACCTTTCCTCGCTCTCTGCCCGGACACGCTCGCAACCGTCGCGGATATTTTTCGGATATCTCATCCAAGTACTTTCTCGAAGGCACTTTCGACGGATATGGAGGAGTAGAGAGTGAGGGCACTTTTGATAAGTGGCCGATTCGGGAAACTCTCGCGAGCAGACGCCCTGTCGCGAGACGATAAGGAAGGGAATATCGCGTGAATCCGAGTGATTTGAATGGCGGGCCGCGATCATAAAGGACCGAGCTGTCAAAGAGCGCCTCTTGCGAATTCGCCGTCTTTTGCATAGTGCACCGCCGGCTCGATCTCGACCCCGGCAAATCCGATTCTAATCTCGATCCCGGCCGACCTTTTCTAAGCATCTCTTCGGAAAGTCGATCGACACCGGCCGCCGACTCGTGTTCTCTCTTTCCCGTTTCCTTCGCCTTTTGCTACATCGACGAGAACGATTCTCGTTCCTTCTCGATCGGAACGGAATGAGAGAAAGACAAACGCGGAAAGAAAGAAAGAAAGAAAGAAGCCGGCGGAGCACAATCGTGTCGATGTGAAAATACTGCAGTGATCTTGGAAATGAGGCCGATACTCGCTTCCGTGCGTCTCTCGCTATCTTCAATTCAATCGACGATTTAGCCTTGCAATGGCTCCGTCGCGTTCGGGAAAAACGAATAGATAACATATTACCGTGCTGAAAAGGCGTTCTTTAAAAGTGAAATTGAGGAGCACATTGTGCGGAATATCTAGCGACTCTATCAAAATCGGGATATATGTGTAGAAAATACTTGACTGCAAAAATGTAAAATATTTTGTAAGCAATTGTTTTAGCTATTGTTGAGACTTTTTTTAATTAAAGCTAGCCAAGTCTAATATTAAAGAAATTCCATACATATTTTATTTGTGTTTATATTTACCCAGTTCTTAAGAAAATCAAGTAACATGTACCAGCGAGATGAAGAAGTTTGTCATGCAATCTACAAACAGATGATTCAAAAAAAAGTACGGTCTCTTACGCACGACGGAACGTAAGAAGAGTTCATGCGAGTTTACAGAAGCGTCACTTACAAGCCACGAAAAAAGACGACGTGAACCGTTTTGCGAGCATAATCCGAGGAATGGGCGAGCATACGATCCCAGATAGGCTTCCAGCCGGGCTTTTTACGATCCTGCGGGACCACGAACGAAGGATCTAAACAATCTCACATCTCGCGCACGGGATCCTCGTAGGCAATAAAGCCCGGCTTTTGGTAGCCTCACCTTTTGCCTCCGCTCCCGCAAAAAGCCACCGACTATTTCATCCAGCTTCGTTTTCCTTTACGTGCTGCGGTGGGTCATCGTCGAAAAAAATCTCGACTCGTTACAGACCTATCTCTATTCTTCACGTTCCGTTGGCTCGTTCTTTTTTAAGCCTCCGAGAATGTACAAAGACCGCGATGTTACTCGAAACGATAATGATTGCGGAGGTTGGCTTATCGGTTTCCTCCTTATTATTGTAAGACGGAGATTTTATACGGAGAGGAAAACTATTGTGGCCGAGAGAAGTAATATGTTTCGCAATATAAATGAGGAACGGAGAGAAGATGTCTTTGAGATGGGAAATAATTCTGTCGCACGCGGCAAATATCGGAAATCGAACAGAAGGTTTTGTTTGTAGACCTTTCGAGTAAAAGTAAACATTGATACTTTTTAACAAACATATGAGATTAGAAACACATTTTGTTTTTCAAAGGATACACACGTAAGATTTTGTATTCAAATATTTAAATATTCGTCAAGAACGTTTAATTTCGCGAAAAGCTCCGTAACTGTGTCGCGAATTAAGTTGTCACCAATTGTAAGAAGAGATAAAATGCAAATGAGCATGGGAGTAAATCTATGCTGCCTACATAAATACTCATTTAGCAAGTCTGTGTGTAATTTTCTGAAGAATCGTCTTGTTCTATTTGGCACAGTTTTTCTTCGATGAATATTCAATAGGGAAAAAGCGGTTTCTCTCTCTTGCGCGCGTGCGCGCTATTCCTCTTTTATAGCGGCTGCTTTCCTCGGCGTTAGAAGCGAAGAGCTCAGAATGAGATTTATTATTCTCGAAAACGCGCGGACAGGATCGGCTCGCCGTACGCGTTTATCTCGGCGCGTTTATCCGCAAATATTTATTCGATCCTAGCAATTTCTTCGCCCATTGTGAATACACGTACGCATTAACACGTACGGGATAGCTTCGCGTGAGCGTAAATCTCTCGGCCTGCGTTACAGCTGGCGCGCACACGCAACAAAGACACAAAGGTATCATCCATCAAACTGTCTCCAGAATTCGCCCTGTGTGTTACACGCAGACACGTACTGTCGCGCGCGCACGTTGTATGTGTATGTGTGTGTGTGACGCGCACGCACGATGCACTCTCTCCCGTGCGTTTCGCATTCTCTGTCGTGACACTTGCGCGCCGTGACATCGCCTCGCAAGTGAAGGAGGAGGAGTATCCGCCTCTATGGATGCGGACAAGATCGATCGATCGAAAGGAGGAAATGGTCCTGACGCTTGCTCCTTGACCGTTTCGTCCGAGCCACGCGTTAGTCATTCTGCCAAGTAGAATACTCTTGATACTAACTCGACAGGGAACTAGTGCCACGGAGAAGACACCTCCTGTGTCCAGCATTTGATATATTTGGTGCAATTACGCAGCTGCAACAGCGTAGATATGTATCGTTCTTCATATTGTTTCTTTAAGTTTAATTTAAAGTATTTTGAAATTTACAGAGACTGACATAGAACTTCTACAGCAAATATAAACTCAGTGCAGGATGAAAAGCGCTTATATACAAGTCCTTGGCACATGATTTTACAGAAAGATCATGTACATACACTGACGAAAATGTTTAAACTTAAGTTTGAAACACATAGTATGAAAGATTATTCACACTGCTATTATCTGAAAATTTCACTGTAATATTAAAATTTATTTTCACGATCAGTGTCGCTTCAGTGACTTTAGCTTCTTTTCTCAGACATCGTAAAATGCATAAACGTCTAACGTCTAACGTTATGATTCTCGTATCCTTTACAAATATTATCTTCAACCTTTACCTGGTTCCCACGCGTATTCCAGTACAATAACGCGCCACATCATATCGTTAGCGCGTCATTTCCTCATGGTCGCGTTCTTGCTCGAATATGAATTCAATCGATCGATCGTGAATAAGAAACAGACGGTCGCTGGTTCTCACGCAAAAGATGCTGAAAACGACTCTGGTTCCTGATGGTTTACGGATATCGCGCTGTAAAGTGCTCCGGACCCTTCTGGCAAGAAACGCCGTTCTTGATTTCGCACGCTCGTACGAGTCCCATATGAACACGCGTGCTCTCGCGCGGTTGAACGGAACTGGAGGAACGAGGCTGTTTCTGTGAGATCGGTTGCCGGTGAAACGACCCGGTCCGTTTTCCCGCTTCGTTTACTTTTACGCGAAACCGCGAAGGATTTCGCTCTTCTTTTGTTCGCTGGGATGCGTTCGCGTCCATCACGTCATTTTCCTCTCATCTCTCTTCACCTCTTCCCACTCCTTTCTTTGTGCATTGGCACACGCCATCGTATAGAGTATATGTGTGTGCGCGCGGTGGCGTCGCTCGAAGACGCCTGTGCTGTGCACGCGATACCCTTCCCGTTTCTACTACGTGGCTCGTAAGATTTCGCGACGGGATTTACGACGAACGAAAGGTGAGCCTTCCATTTTTGCGGCGGCGAGAATAGGCGTCGCGCACCTTAAAGTTGCAGGGATATCGATTTCTCTAAGGACGTGTAGAGAGACTCTTTTCCGTATACTCTTCTTGATAGAAAGGTGCATGTGGTTGCGTAACTGGATCGTCGATGGTGTGAATTTCTCGAGCTCGTATCAAAGAATCGCGACAGTCGTGTAATCCGCAAGTCAGCAGAATTGACTTTTATATCTCATATCGACAATATCAATATGTCTGTTTTTATATATATGTAAAGACTTTTTTTATCGAAGAAATGAGAACAACATTATTTTGTTTCTTCTTTTTTTTATTATGCTCCGATAACTAGACATTTATATTAAAATTGAAAAAAATTGAAGTGTAATAACTGTTGATAGCTGCTTGACAATATTGTCGTTCGCAAAACTTTATCACGATCAAATTGATTTCCGGACGCTCATTCGAATTGTACTGTATGACACTTGATTAGATATTGATCTTGTGTTGACGGAGAGAACTATAGGTGATAAAAGCAGCCGCGATATTCGCCGTAACGAGCCGGGAAACAAAACGGCGCGGCGCGTGACAGGCAAGTCGAAAGCTTTAGCGTGAAATAATTTGTGCTCGCGCGATGAATCACCGGTGCACCGAGGCTGAAATTACGCGTTAAACAATAGCGTGCCGATAACTGTACGCTGGCCCGCATCTAATTAGCGTAATTAACTGGCTATGTCGTTCCAGTGATTTCCTACCGTCTAGTCTACGTGCAGCGAAATTATCGTGATTCGAGTCATAAAAGAGATTGCAATGTAATATATAATGTGCTACATTAGGTTTGAAAGAAACGTTCAGTCCTCTACTCGTTTATTTCGAGATATATTTCGAAATTAGTAATTTTTGTTGACAGTCTAATAAAGTCTAGTAAATTAACTGTACTTGTTTGTAAAATACACAAAGAGAAAAAGAAAATAAGGAAATAAAGTAACAGGACAGAAAAATTAAGCATTTTCTCATCTTTTTTTCTGAGAGAATTTTATTTTAATTTACAGACAAAAATATATTTTTTAATGTTTTTTTTATTGTATATAAATAAATAAAAAAGGAGCCTTTACGTGTTGATATAAACATATCACATAAACGTATCGCGCAATGAACACCTTAATATTCGAAGATGAATCAAGCAGCGAAGTAGTAATTTCGTCTCGTGGAGCAATAAAGAGGCACAAACAGAGCGAAATAATCGTGAGATAGAATGTCGATGTCGAGGCGCCATCCAACCAAGCGCGTACACCAGGAGGCCACCACCACGAGTTCTGATGACGTTTCGCCCGATACCGGCCGCATCGTTTCGCGATTAATTCCAGCGCAGCACGATACCGATGCAATGTAGACGACCTGCACGGCCATGCGATCGTTTCCCGTTGTCAGATGAATAGACGTGTACACAAACAGCCGCGCATCGGTTTGCTGTTTCTCTCTCTCTCTCTCTGTCTCTCTCTCTCTCTCTCTCTCTCTCTCTCTCTCTCTCTCTCTCTCTCTATGATA